>VZRM01005002.1:93873-118684 GCA_013397955.1 Grantiella picta
GATGTGTGTAGTTTGAGTCTTCTTGATAATTCAAACCTTTGGGTTGTCAACAGACAGAGGCAAACATGTTAGGATCTTTACATTCAGTCATTATGCACAGAGTGTTTCCTGAGCACTGTCAGAAGATCACAATCAGGAGAATATTGGTTTGTCAACTGCTTCAGGCCAGACCATTTGATAGCTACTTAAACAATGCTGTAAAGTTTTACAGGCCCCCAGCAAGACTTTCTGTCATCTCTTCAGGATAGCTCTTTCCTCTGATTATCTCATAAAGATTGTAGTGGAAATGTCTTCCTAGGCAGATTTTCTGTGGTGATTTTTCTTCTAATTCATCTATTTTCCTTTCTCTGCTTTTTTCCTACTTTGATGATGTGGAAGTTCATTTAGTTTCTAGTATTCCATTGGGATGTTTGATTACTCTAGAAATGTAGCCAATAAAACAGATGATGCAGGAAGACAGAGTTTGCTTATACATTTACCATGCTAGGCAGGAATGATGTCACTGCTATGAAATTAAACAGTGGCCTTGAATGCTATTTGTACATAGATTTTTTTCTTTCTCTGATTTAATGTAAAATTGAAAATTACTTCTTTATGATCAATATTCTGTTTCATACCATAAGTGTGACCTACATGCACAGTTTCTTACCCTCATAAAAAACATCATACTGCAGTCATGAGTCTTGGAATGGATCACAGATTAAGAGTCCATGATTCATGAGAACCAATAAAGTAAAACCATGAAGCTGGCTGTTTAGTAAGCTGTCAGAAACTGCTCTTTGTTTGGGAAGTTCAATTTGGCCTAATGTAAATGTCTCTGTATTCTTTTTAATAAAGCCTTCTATAATTTGTACTACACATGACAGCCATAGAACTTGCTTTGTCTATCATGTCTATCATGTTTTGAGAGAGCAGGATGATCAGGTTACAAATGCATAGCTGAGACACATTTTTGTAATCTCATATGCAAACACATGCACCTTTCAATACGAGTTGATAATTTGGAATTCTCCAGATTTTAGTGTCAACTTGAGATAATTTTAAAAAACATTAATTATCTGAGCATGTGTCAGAAACAAGCTGATTGAGAAAATATTCAGGTTTCAAAGACTATACCTGATGAAATGATGAATTCAAAAATTGAGAACTAAATGTAACGCAAGGTAATCAAGTTCTTTAGAAATTTACGAGTTTGTTTCATGTGGTTGAAATGAAAGAGCTAAATTAAACTAGAAATCTGCAATATTCTCATTCACCTGAAACACATAATTGAAAATGGCAAATTGTTGTTGCAATGCCACAGAAATAACCCCTAAAGAAATTGCTTATAACATCTTACAAGGGAAATAGAATGTTTTGGAGATGAGAAGTTTTCTGAGGAGTAAAGATTAGGTTACAAAAAGAGAGTGGTTTAATTTTTTTTTAAATTTTTTCCTTAGCAATGGGGATATGCATGAAAGTGCTCATCCTACTACCAAATCTGGTTATTTTAAATATGTCTGAAAAATGATGGTGTCTTTAAAGTCCAAAATGAATGAGTAGGTCATAGCAAAACCCCCTGGAAACTATTGATTTAGTTAAAAGAAGGACTAGGAAATTTAAATATGTCTAAGTCTCAACTATTTCAGAAAGTGGTTTATGGCACTGGAAACTCTTGGGTTGCTGTACTTGGATGCATCTTATCCTGCCATCTTACCAGTACAACATCATGCCAAAAATAATGAGTTCTGATGCAAAAGACTTATTAGCAATTGAGTAGCACTGCGCTGTCACAACAATTTGTCTTCAGCGTCTCACTGGGTGCCTTATATATGGTACTGTGCTGATTACATGAGCATCTGCTTGCATTCTGCTCACTGCAGCAGGCATGCCTTCAGAAACGAGGGAGGGAGAAGGAATAGTGAGAGCTACAGGATAAAGTATGACATCCTTACAGTGATAGGAACCAAAATACCAAGCTTGCTCTCTTGAGAAGGTGTTCAAAGAGTCAGTGTAATTCACTTAGAAAAATCCCAAACTGTTTACAGCATGAAGGACTTGTTTTTTTACAGTCAAAATTAGCACAAATTCTTCCCAGTCTTAGTCTCATATTTAGATGAATGTTATAAAAAATAAAACAGGAATACATTTCACACAACTTTTGCCTCTCCAAGGAGTCTGTCATTAATTGGAATCTGTACTGAGGCAATTTCCTTCATCCTTGCTTTTGAAATGTTGTCCTTGTTTTCCAGGTAGCAAAGAAATAATATGTCTGATAATGCTTTGCTGTGCTGGTTGCATATGGTCTGAACATGGAATTGATATTGAATCCTGTGAATCAGCCAAGATCAGTTTGAGTATTTCCTCCTATTCTTTAGTGTTGACAGCTTGTAGGTTCAGAACCAGTGTATCCATGAAGGTCTGTAGGGATTTCTGTATTTTCTATACAACCGCTGTAGGATTTACAAGAATAATAAGGATGTTTCAAATATATGTTTTTGTTGGCGTATGAGAATCCTTAAAGGTGTTGAAAGTTGTTTCCAGATTTGTTTTTTTTTGCTTCAAACTATATTTTACCTAGGGAATAAGATTGGTAATAGATGCCAAGGCTAAATTTATTTATCTGATTTTTTAGTTATTACATATGGACATCACTAGTAAGCATGTGGGAATCTCTACAGGGCCAGGTTCTACAAACTTTTATTTGCATTGGTAAGCCTGGCACTTAACTCATGATGCTTAGTGGTATTCCTCACGTTAAGTATGAGCTTTGAAAGGCATGGAATTGAGATTTTTAATTACAACAAATTATATCCTTTCAAGAATTATTTAAATCTGTATTTCAAGGATGGGATATTACGAAAATTAAGATTATTAGAGTCCACTGGGTACATACAATATGCTAGAAACATTCCATGGACGAAAGACAGCTGTATGAAATGCTATTAAATAGTCAAGACCTTCTTGACTATTTAAACAATATCAGGAATATCTGTCACCTCTAACATGAAGTACAACCTATTAAAAAAAATCTGTCATTATATGGTGAAATGAGGCACATGGAGACTATAACCATTTAATGCATTATCACAGAATCACAGAACCAATTAAGATGGAAAAGACCTTTGAGGTAATTGATACCAGCCTTTGACCATCACCTCGTCAAATAAACTATGGTGGTAAGTGCCATGTCCAGTCAATTCCTGAGCACCTAAAGGGGTGGTGACTCCACTGCCTTCCTGTAATGTCTATTCCAGCAGTCTATTCCAATGCTTAAGAGCTGTTTCTGTGAAGAAATTCCTACTGGCCATTATGCATGACTCATTCCTAAAATCAGGGAGTTTTCAACAACATTGATTAAAACTCAGTGGCAACAGGGTAGGATTCTTTATTTTCACTACACCTTAGAGATATATATTATTCTGATGTAAATCTTATGTTTAGCTGAAATAAAAGTAAGGCATTTGAATATGAAAATCCAATCAAAGTGTACTCAACTTGTCTTAAACAGGTTCATATTTTTTTAGATAAAAATATTTTATCAAAAATGTAATGACTCTAAATGTTACTTTTTATTTCAAGAATATTTTGCTAGAAATAAAAAAATAGCAAAATTGATGTATCTTGTACAAATTGCTTGCAAGTAATAATGGTGTCTCTATTTTTGCTTATCCATCTTGTGTTATCATGCTGCCATCTATATCTCAAAAAGATTGTTTGGTTAGCTGCTGTTGCAAAACAAGCCTATTGAATTTCTTTGACAGAGACTAGGTCAAAAGCTAGGAAATCTAAATTGCCTAGTGATGTAAAACAACAGAAAACCCTCACCTTAGTTCGTTTCTTATATCGACCATTCACCTGACCAACCCAAAAACCTTTATTCTAAGACCCCTGCTGTAAAAGTTATAGATGGAATCAATGCAACTGTAACATAGTTCTAATACTAAAACATAATGATTCTAGTTTGCTGATAAGTGACCTAACTTATAAAACATTGCCTTTGGAAAACTAGAATTAAGAGCAAAAAAATAAATTAAATTGTAGAAATGCATATATTTTGAAGAAATTATGTTAAAGCTCTCTAATCTTGTAGTTTTATGGACAGAGGAGAAAACAGCAGGTGTCTTAAATCCTGACTAAGAATTTTAGTATTGTTTCACTTGATATTTTAATCTGTGTTTGATCTAGATTCGTCAACAAAGAGAAAGCACAAAGCTGGTTGTAGAAATGTTCTTTATACTGAAAATATATCTTAGAACTGTTCTTTATACCGAAAATATATCTTATGTTCAGAGTGAAAGTGTGGTCATAAGGATTTTGTTGCGCCCTAGACCTGGCTTTATTCAATATTATCAGTAACCTGATGGGTGATGAAATTTAAACCTGTATTTCTTATCAGTTTTATGGGTAAATTTGCCATCTACAAAACTGAGGAGAATTAAGAGGGTGTAGACTCTGCATTCAAAATAACCTCAAGAAATGGAGGAGTAACCACTAAAAGATGTGGTGAAACTTATACAAATGGAACATCCTTGCGCAGAAATCACCAGAGACAAAATACAAGCTGAGTTATTACATAACTTGGTTAGGTAACTACTCAGGGGAAGGAAGAAAGAGAGGAGGGATTGCAAATTGAATATGATGCTGTAAAATTATTTCAGGATAAAGCATGAAAAAAACTGGGACATGATCCGATGACTGGAGAAAGGCAAATTTTGCACACATCTTCCAAAAAAGGCCCAAAAGATAATACAGGAAACTACTGCATAGACATCTCATGTTAGTTTCTGAGGAAATCACGGAGTTCTCCTAAACTTCACATCTGGGCTCATGAAGGAGAAGGCTGTGATTGGGAACAGTCAGGCAGCCATCCATGCCTGGCCAACCTGATTGCTTTCTGCTTTGTGAGCATGGAGAAAGCAATGGGTCACATTTGCTTGACTTTAATAAGGCTTACACTGTTAGTGTTGAACATTACACCCTGGATGGTGGTAGAAAACTAGACGGCTAAAAAGCTGGTTGGATGGCTGAGACAAGAGTATATTGATGAATGGATCATGTGCTACTTGAAGGCCTGTGGTAAATTAAGTTTTTCAGGAGTCTAACCTCAGCCAGCAGAGGTGGAGTCCGGACTGTATTCATAGGGGAAGAGAAAGTACATTAAGGGAAAAGGATTATCCTTCTGCTTGCTTATGAGACCTCATCCAGCTACTGCTTGCAGTTTTGGGCTCCCCAAAACAAGAGAGACATCAACTAGCTGAAGTGAGACGTGCAGATGATCCCCAAGCTGGTCAGGAGCTGGAGCATTTGTTCTTTGATGAGAGAATGGAGGATCAGGGTTTGCTCACCCTGAAGAAGATACTGCTTTGGGAGAAGGTGTCATCAGCTTGCCCATGCCACCAAGGGAGTTAGCAAAAAGACAGAGCTGGGCTCTTCATGGGCATGCATCAGAGAGAATGAAAGGCTACAGGTGTAAACTGAAACAAGTGGGGTCAAGCTGGATATATGGAAAGACCTTGTAAGTCTTAGGGCAGTCAAACTGTGGAACAGGTGTTTTAGACAGACTGTTTAGTCTCTCTATTCTTGGGCATATTCAAGACTGGACTGAATAAAGCCCTGAGCACAGTGGTCTGACCTCACAGCTTACTCCTGCTCTGAGTTGAAAACTGGACAAAAGATATCCTGATGTCTCTCCAGCCTGAATAATTCTGTGGTTCTATATATAGTTTAGACGACAATTTTTCATCTCTATTCAGCTCCAGTAATGCTTTTGTAGTACTTTTGACATTATACTTTGAGATACCTGATTGCTTAAAAAAAAATACACATTGCATGGGACAACCTTTGAACAATTACGTCTTCAAAGTAAAGAGAAGATGGAAAAAATTAGATATTTTAATCTGCCAGAAGTTCCTAAAAGAGGGGAGAATAACCTTTTTTCCCAGGACAAAGAGGGCAAGAATAAATTGCTTTTTTACTTTATGGCAAGAGAGACTTTGATTACTTAGAATTAAAAATATTATTATGGAAAATATAATTGAAATGGACTGTGTAGGAGAACTGTGAATTCTTTATTATTAGAGATATTTAGGAATATAAACATCTGTCGGAAAAACAGTGATTTCTGAGAGTAGAAAATTGAATATTAGAATATAATTTATATTGTGTATGCAAAGACTATGCTAAAATGATTTAAAGCTTCCCTGACCTCTACTGTTTGCAGTATAACTGGGAGGTAATTTTTTTAAAAAACCTTCAGACACTGAGTATGTCAGGATTTCTTCAAAGACTGACTTAGCTGTCGGTTTCATTACTTTTCTCTGTAAGATTTATGTCAAATCATGTTAAAATATAACACTACATTTTTACACGCATCTATGTAAAAAACACGCAATCTTCTTAGAGTTTGGGCTGCTGTAATTTGAGCGTTCACAGTGTGGATCCTTAAATGCTTCTAGTAAAATACTTATATGATGCCTTCTTTTTCCCCTGCAGCTCATTAAAAGAGTGAAAGGCAAGCCATTAAGCCATTGTCATCTTACAAAGTTTAGTTATCTGAGATGTGAATAACAGCTGACCCAGGAAGAGGTGATCCTGTTCATTTCAGATGTTTTGGAAGCATAACTGTCCATTTTCCACCATGCAGGCACAGTGAGATAGCCTTGTCTGAAGTATGAGTTTCTTGTGCTTCTTTTTCAGGTCCCTTTAGCTCTGTTTTTTGCTGGAATGCAGACAAGCTAGAGATGAGATTTAGGGTAGGCTACTAGTCTGCCTATATGGAGATGAGGCTGAAGGCTCTAATTCTTGTAAGATTAAAGGCTTTAACTGAAATGAATTGTAAAGCAAATAATCTCTTTCCTATATTGTCAAGGTTGATAACTACTCTAAAGGTCAAACCTCTATTTTAGTCTGAGTGGTCTCTGAAGCAGACATATTATCTTAAGCAAGGGACTCAGGTGCTGCAGTGCAGAACAGTGGGACAGCGCTCCCCCTCTACGGGGGGAGGGCTGCCCCAGAACCAGAACACGCAGGATGGTTTCACTGTGGCCACGAGCTGTGGGACTGGTCAGACGCGGTCCTTGTAGAAGCATCGCAGGTTTAGAAAGGCAGCTGTTTCGTTCCAGGTCTCCATGGTACTTTTATCGTGGAAAACAGGGGAGGGATGGGGAGACTGAGGAGGGGTGTGGGAATACAAGGGAGGGTGCAAGTTCCATTCAAGGCTGGAACCAAAGGGCCTGTTCCAGAGCTTTCTGGGGTTTTTATCTCTAGGGAGGGGGGGCGGTCCTGACTCACATCCAGTCAGGGGGGTGGGGTCAGGGACAGGAAGGACACAACAACACTCAGGGACCAAGTAATTTTAGAGCAGGATAAACAAAGAAAAGAAATGAAATTATATTACAATATACCCTCTACACTGTATTTAAAAAACTGCTGTTTTTCAGTTTAGGAACTAATTAGCAAAAAAACCCTCTCTTTAATTGTAGACTGTGTGAGTTACAGTGGTATTTCACCCAACTGGTCAGGTGACAGAGCAGGACAACAGGAAAAAAAGGTAAAATACTGGCTTGGTTTAATTTAGCTTGTTTTAATATTACTTTGGAAAACTTAGTGGAGTATAATGGGTGTGTGCCTGAAAGATATCTGAGGTATCTCGGGTAGTTTCTCTGTGAAAATGCAGGTTTGTACTGAGCAAACTGGCAAATATTTCCATGTTAATGGACAGCTCCCATTTCTTACCTTCATGAATTGTGATACTGCCTGTGGGGTGACACCATGTGTTTAATGTCTGATGTCACTAGATGATAAATGTATTTTGATTGACTTGCTTATACTTCAGTGTCAATATTGTGTTTAAACCTGTGACTCTCATGAGATCTCATGTGTCTGAGGTTTTGCCCTCACCATTGGCAGTATTACATAAATATAATCAGTAGGGAGAGCTTCACTTTCTATTCTGATTGCCTGATCTTTTTGCCATGAAAGACATTCTTGTTAGACCAAACTAAGGATTTTCCATTTTTTTACTGAAGTTATGGTATTTTCATCTGGTATGTTATATGTTGAGTTTGTGCTACAAATAACAGTTCTAGTGTATTTATTGCTCACTGATTTAAGTAGTGTTTTACATTGATTTATTTATATTAATAAAGATGGTAGTGGTTCCTTAATTATTACTGCTCTATATATTATTATATGAATAGTATAATAAGTATGATATTTATGAATTTTGCAGCTAAGGTTGGTGTGGTAACAAGTATGTTACAGAAAACTAAAAAGATTAACAAGCCAGTAAGAATGCTAGTTTGAATTGATTCTGGTTGCTTTCCCACCTACCAAGGACTTTGAAATCTGCAGTTCATTTTGTGTCCTATAAGTTATGATATCAAGATCAGATGGGCTTGTTGACTTTATGAGCTAGACAAGTGGGGTACAATGAAATACTATTATCTGAAGCTCACTTAGCATCACCTGACATATGGTGATGTGCATAAGATCTTCTATGCTGAACCTATGGGTGCTTAATTTTGGAGTAAAAGTTTCCTCATAGTGTTTGCATTTTTTTTTCTGGTAGTGTGGGTGTATGGCTTCTTTCTGAACATTGTCATACCTACACCATGCTGAGCAAAGTGTGCGCTCACAAGTGTTACAAGTATTTGAGAGAAGTGGAGAATAACCCCTCAGTGTGGTTTTGGGGTGTTGCTAATGAGAATAATTTTCGGATACTTCTCCTTCGCTCTCCTGCCATTCCAAATGGAAGGCTCAAAAAGGCATATAGAAAAGCTTTTTTCTCTTTTTTTGCTACTTTATAAAATTAAAATAAAGAAAAGGTATATTGAAACTGTGTAATGTATTAGGTGGAAATACCTTGTATAAAATGTCAAGTTAGAGTTCATGTCTTGAGTTTATGAGAAGAGTGAAATGTTAAAATTCAGAAGTTATCTAAAATTTCAGAATAACAGATCAGACTGGGTGGAGAAATCTTGAGTGAATAAAAATTGCCACAGTAGAAAATTAATCTTTCTGGAGTCAGGGAGACTCACCAAGTAATGTAATGACTGATTATGAAACAAAGGAAAGATGATGAAATCAGAAAGTAGAAGAGCCTATATTGATGTTCAGCCATCCCAATACTTCCTTAGCAGGAAACAAGGAATGGACTAGGGAGGCACACTGAGAATGAGTAACAAAATATAAAATACCTTTTTGCCCCAACCATTTTCTATTAGGAATGAAAGATTTGTTCTGTGACTGAAGAAAGGACTGGGTTAGAAAAGGTAAATATTTAACTATCTGAAAATGTTAATACTCTGGGCAGTTCCATGAAAAATTATTCAGTAAAAAATACAGTAAGCACCACCTTTGTGTCCTTCTGGATCCCAGTTGGTGGATTGGTAAGAACGTTAAGTTTTTTTTGAGAATAAATATGGAAGGTTGAGAAAAAGTTGTGCATACTTACATGATCAGCTGTTGGTATGAATAAATGTAGCTGACCTCTGTGGATGAAAAAGGGTATTACTGACGTGAAAGTGAGGCAAGAAGATAGCCTGCAAAAGGAATACTTTATTGTAAACTTTAGTGAAGGAGGACTCCTCTTATGGTATTATGTGTTTCTCTCAGTAATGTGTATTTCTGCCGTCCTTACTCCCCACACATGTTCAGACCAGTTACAAGGTGCTTCAGCGTATCACATACAGATGAGCTTTTGATAAATGCTGATGTGTTTCAATATAATTTCCATAAATTCATTACATTTTATAAAATTTTTGTATGATATTCAACTCTGTTTATGGAAAGAGAGCATTTTTGTTACCGTGGTGGGAATGGAGACAATAAATCTGCATAAGTTTTAGGAAATTGAGATGGCTAGGATTTGAGGATAAGTATCTTCTTTTGTAATACTAGATATCTGAAGTATTTCTCTGAATCTCTCACAATCCCTTTACAAATGATCGACATAAAACCTTTTTTGTGACTTTTCCAGATTTAAAGACAGACTGGTTTTTTTAAACACTTATCTTAAGAAAATTATTAATGAAATTAAGATAATTTTGTTCCTTGAACAAAAAGCTTATAGGACTACTCTGTGAAATCTCTTTCCTGTCTCATTTTTTTTTTGCTATGATGTATCTTAGACAAGTGAGTGGGTGGGTAGATGTCAGGGTAGGGCCAATGTTTTAATATATATGAATATGTATTCAAGGCTGAAAAATTGAAATATTTCCTCTAATTCAGAGATATCTTTTAGCAGATGGTTATAAAAAGAGTGGAGAAGTCTTCTTGCATAAGTTTCAAGGTCACTTATATATGGGCGATGCATGGGATTTTTTTGTTAACCTTGAAGTGTTATTTGGTGACAGAAAGTTAAGTCATGATCTATGTCATTAATTGCAGATATTATTATTATATTTTTATGCTGCACTTTCACAGATTTTTTTTGTTAGCAGCAAGCCAGTTTTCTATAGTTGCACATTTTAATAGTAAGAGTTTTTAAATGTTTCTTAAAGCTGTAGTAGTTTTTGTATGATCTGTTACATTTAAATGACTTTTTACACTTGTTCATGATGATTCGAAAAGCCACTACTACACAAAGTATGATAAGCTTTGTTACAATTACTGATAAATAATGCAAAATAATCTTTAGTCAACATATAAAGTGTAAAATTATTTTTCTTTTCTATGGCTTTTTGACCATCATAGTTATTTTTCTGACCTATGTAAGGAGAGAAGCTAATGTACAGAAATTGCATAGGTAATTCTTAAGTCATGATCAATACAATTTTTCTCAGTATGGGATGACTGTAGGTTCCAGAATATGAAGTCAGTATTTAGCATCAATGACAATGTAATGTCATTGACTCATAAGTAGATTTAAACGCCATGAGCCTGACTATAGAAATGCTCTTACTGAAAAAGAGTGGGTTTAGATTAGATCTCCCATAAGGAACCTTGGAAGTCAGGATTTCCTTTATATTTTAGTAACAGCTGAATTATGTAAATAAATGTGATCACGTTGTTTTAACTTCCAGCTGAAAAAAAAAAGTAAATTTAGTTTTATTTGACAAAGTAAAACTGCCTTCTATTCTGTCAGTGATTTCTAGTTTTGGGGTTTATTTTTCCTGTTCTGACCATATTTTTTAGATTACAAGTACTGTTTCCTGTTTTATTCAAAGGAGACCACCCTATAATTTTCTGGGTAGTCTGTCTGTCTCTAAAAACCTCATCCTGTATTGAGTTTAAAGGGAATACTTTTGTTTTTTATCTTTTCCATTTCATGACTCTCAAAATATCCTCCACAGTTCACTCAATAGCTTGAAAAACACCAAATAGCACAGCACAGAAAAAGCAAGAGGTGAAATCCTGCTTTACCTAGTGCTCACTGAGCCTGAATGAAAATTTCAGGAATGGTCTGTCAATACTTCCATGCATAAACTTCTAGACTCTACCAAAACTAAGCAAGTTGGTTTATGTTCGAAAGCTGTGATCTCCACGTAATGCTCAGAGAGCCTTTTTGCTAAAATATACTTTTGCCTTTGTACAAGCAACCTTTTCTGTCAATGTAATTGGGTTTTCTAATGATACTTTTCATGTATGGATTACACTTATAAAACAGACATCCAGGATTTACAGGAAGGATAAAATTTTAAATAAAATCTCATATTTTTGGTTTATTGTAGTACAGGCTTATATTAATCTGTTTGTCTGTGTTGTTTTGTGTGCTTATTTTTTTAATGGCTACATTTCTTCAAATATTCTATACCAAATAAAAATTTAAATACCAATTATAGAGGTTGTTGAGTAGTAAGTTACTTTTTTCTCTATTTATGTGACAAAATAATTATAAGACTTTCTTAAAGAATTTTTTTTCCTCTCCACAGCACTGTGTGGAGCTGTATCGTATAAGCAGAAGGAAGAGGGAAATAAATTAAAAAACTGTAATTCTCATGGCATTATTTGACAATCAGTTCATTCAGAAATCATTGTAGTTAAAGACTTTTAGGGAGAAGGGATTTTATTTTAATTTGTTCATGAAGTGAGGAAGTGCAGAGAGGTTTTGGGGGAGGGAAGTGAAACTATATAAGCCTTATCTGCTACGTTGATACTGGAAGAAATGTTTTTCACTATCACTATTTCATTCTGAAGTTCAGTGTGGAGCATGACCTGGTTATGTGCACTAGATTGAGATGAAAGAAGTCTCACTGTTAAATGATTGAAGTCTTATCAGATTATAAATACAGATATGCTGGAGAGGAGAAAAGCTAGTGGAATGAAAGGGGAAATGTAAAAGTCTGTCTCTTTTTCTGAAATCTTTATGTTGCATTATACAATAATAATAAATTGACAAAATCTTGCTGCCATTTAGAAAAACATGTGAAAGATGTGGGGTGGCTGTCAAAGTGGGGAGGTCTGCTGTGTGTTTATTGCTAAGTTTTAGGAGAATTGATCTTTGGTGGTCAAAATCTTGTTTCAAAGAAAATACTTCTGCAGCTCACTGATCCAGCCTAGGTATGAAGAGACTTTACAGAGTTGTGGAAGAATGGAAGTAAAATTAAATGCAAGGAATTGGTAATAGAGTGGTAAATTGAATTCTTATTTGGTACAGTCTTTGTGTGAAGGTATTTTCACAAAAGATATTTTAAAAGTAGACAACTAGAACTACTTGCTATCTACAATTACACAAACTGATTTTTTTCCTTTACTTTCTGAGATTTTTTGATAGTTCTTGTGAAATCTTAGAAAAATACGGAGTAGGTATAAATTGCTTTCCATGCTCAAGTTCAGGTATTTTACCAAGCCTTTTATATTGCTTAACACATAGTCCTTAGACTAGGGTTTAGAAAACAGATTTCCACTACTGTAAGGGCTTTGCTAGGTCTTTCTACATTGCTTTGTCAGTGGCTTGTCCTGGTTCTGGCTCAGATCAGCAGAAATGGGCCTGGCCAAGACATTGGGTTATTTGATACCACATGGTGTCATTGCCAGGGGCAGGGAACAGGGATGCTCTCTTCCAGGAAAGAGGGTCATACTTTTCCAGTGGAACAAGTGTGGCTGATGCAGCAGCGGGATAATGTTGGTCCTGACCAGAGAGAGCAGCATGGGTGGAACAGCTGCAGCCAGACTCTGCACTCTGATTCTTGTACAATTTTGTTATTAATATTGATGCTGTAACTGTTTGTTTTCTTATCTCATTGATGTTTCCAGTGAATTATTCCTATCTCAACACATGATTTTTGCCTGTTGTGCCTTCAACCCTTGTCTCTCCACCCGTGGGCAAAAGTATGCAGGAGAGGGGAAGCGAGTGGGCAGCATGGGGTTTTGGAGTCTTGGGCTCTGTGTGTGTGGGCCACTAAACTGGGGACTACCATTCCTAAATCACAACATGTCAAAGAAAATTATTTTGTTTTGTAGAATTTAAAATTCAACAACACTTGATGCTCTTATAGTGTATCCTATAGGCTAGGCATAAGGCATTTTGCTAGGCTGAAACTGCCCAGGCAAAAAAAAAAAAAAAAGTTACATCCATATTTCACATGGATTTTTTTGCAAGCTATTTATCATTAGCTCGCTATAAAATGGGGGCATATTATTGTTCCTTTTTGTGAGTCTAAATGAAAGCTGATATAATTGCTATATTTATGTGGACTTCATTCTCTGAGTGTGAGTGCAACTCATCATCTTAAGGATTCTTCAGATGAAGATGGGCACTGAGTCATCTAGAGAATTTGAGGCTACTCAATATGAGCACAGAGGCGCTCAGGAAACAATCTTTCTGATTGGGACTGTTGGGGCTTATGCTTGAACTGGAGGATAAGGCTGCTTAACTTGAGAGCTCTTACTAAATACTTCTTTGTTTCTTAACTTTTCTTAGACTTTGTGTTAGTTCTGTATTTCCAAAAGGGAGATTGTAGCATTATTTACATTGCTTCAATGTGTCTATGAATAGTACTGATGCTTGTAAAGGGAAATCCAAACTTGCATATGTGGCAGTCAGAAGCACCTTTATTAACTTTGGCAGTCATTTCACATGGGCTTTAGTTTAGCGTTTGCCACTGACATAGCCTGTATTTTATCTTTTTCTTATTCAATTCCACGATCATTTAGCTTACTGCAATGATTCTCAGCTGCTTATTTTTTTGGCTAGTACACTATACTCAGTCAAATATAATTTTAAGCAGCTCTTGGAGCCCAATTTCTATCTTGCTCTAGGGACATGTGTATTTGCATGACACCTTTCTGTTTTGTTTATTGTAGCTGGTTTTTATCATCACCTCGAAGGAAGAGGTACACATAAGATGTGTTAGATAAAGAAGGAAAGAAAGGGAAGGAGAACAGAAGAAAGGGAAGTTTCAGGAGCAAGAGGGTAAATGAAGAAAAAGATGGAATAAGCAGTGAAAACATTATTTGGGACACATGCACACAAGGAGAGTTCACAAAGGTGGGAAAATACACTCAACACTTGCCGAAGCATTTTGACTTTTGCGTTTGGAAACATTCTACTCAAATAACCTCCAGCGTGAAATCATACCATAATAAACACTTTAAATGGGTGTAATTATCATCTTATTGTAATATGTGACTCAAAGAGGGACTCTTAATTATTAGCTAAGATTTTTTTCCCATGAATTGATATGAAGTTGTTATTCCACACAAAAACCTCAAACTAATATAGGTGGAGTAAAAACACATTCTCCATCTCTCCTTTATTTGTAGGTGCTTGACTAATATGGCCTTCACTCTGAGGGTGGGAATAGGGATAGGTATGGGTGTTCCTTATTTGACTTCAGTAGCAAGGAGGTTTTTGTTAAGTTTGCTGCATTAGAGCTCTCTTTTGGTGTAGCAAATATGTGAGGCCTTCTTCCCTGGTTTTTGTTGATTGGGTTTTTATTTGGGGAAGGGTTGTTTATTTGTTTGGGTTTAAAAAAAACAAAACAACAGAGTGAGAGAGTCAAAATGGTAGATTAACTGGACTTGTAATTAATTAATTACATGATGATGTGGGCATTTTGAGTTTTTAATTGTAACCTTAGAGAAAACACACTGAAAAGCAGATAATTTCAGTGCAAGTGTTTATAGGTATTTTTTTGTTTCTTTTGATATGGTTTTCTTCCCAAGCCATTGCCTTCCTTTAGAAAACATAAAATTTATAGTATTATTATGATTCACTGCAAAACCAGTTGTGAAGACACAGGACCTATATTGAGACAGCAGATCAGGAAACTAATGTATTAAAATAACAATTCATGAACATGTACAATGGATTTATAGGATAGACTATGTATCTGATTTGATTCAGCTTTCTCCTGGTCCATAAATTAACATCAAAGAAACAATTTTTTGCTTATATTTCTAATAATTTCACTATGTGTAAACACACAGTCATACTGTATTTCTAGTATATGTTACAGTTTACTCATTTCTCTCATAGTAAGTAATCTCTTGGGTTCTTTTTGTTAAAAACATTTACTCCTCATTTTATTATTTCTACCTCTGGTTTACATCTATCACCAAATAATTCTTTAGCCATAAAGAGAGGTTTTTTGAAAGGATGCATTTCAGCATGAATAAACAGATGGTTTTGTTGTTCTCTATTTCTACAATTTCATAGAAATCAGTTGTTTTCCACCTTGTCATTGAATATTCTTATTGACAGGAAACAGAATTAGGTGCAGTTTCATAAAAAATTTTCTTGGGTAGCACTGCAAACGAAACACCTAAACTAAAAATCTCCCAAACAAAGAACATCAACCAAAAAAAAACTCAACCTTTTTCAAAAGCATAACTTCTATTCCTTGGGTATTGTATTAGTTTAAGGACAAAAGCTAAGCAGGAGTGCAGACTTTCAAAGCTATTGTAATGACAAGAAAAATCCATTTGCTATCTTTATCAGAGAAATTATAATTGTGATGTCTGAATCAAATATTTTTTATAATCAAAATAATTTATTCAGACCTCTATTCTTTCATTTGACTTTTCATATGCTTGCTTTATTTAAATTTCCATAGTACACTACAAAATATATTTAGCATTGAGTTCTTTGAGCTGTGTTCAAGGGAGCATTTTACTATTGCAGAGAGTTTAAAACCTACCATTTTATGAAAAGCCTGGGGGAAATGGGCAAAAAACACTCAAAAGGACATTCTCCTCTTAAAAACCTAAAATAAAATGTTATGCACAAATAAAGTTCGATAATGATCAAAACATGGAATACAAAAGGATGAAAGCTTTGTAACTTGTGCCATAAACCAGCAGTGCCATAAACCACAGTTGGATTAACATGGAGTTCAGAGTTTTAGCACGCAGTTGAAGGTCCTTTCTAGAAACTGGCAGTTCTTCAACCTGAAGTAACTTGAATTGTGGAAGTTATTTTCCAGTCCCAAATTACAGAATTCAGATACATCCAGAGAAGGTCTTTTAAACTGTGCTTATCCCTTGAGAAAACATTTTAAAGGAAAATAACGTTACCCACACCTCCTCTGGAAACAAACACAAAGGTGCATCCATACTTACAGGCATCTAATGAAAAAGCAGGGTTTTCTCCCCTAGGGAATTTTCATTTTCTCTGTAGATCCCAGAAATACTAAGCATAAAATGAGCACTGATTGCAACCTCTGGATAAACAGCAACAAGGAAACAACATTATTTCATATTGGATTTCATACCAGATTGTATACAGATGCCATATGTAGCTAATCATATCAGAAAGCCAAAGCCTACCTAGAGCTGAATTTTTCAGGGGGTGTAGGAAGAAACAGAAGATTTTGCAAGTACATAAACAGCAAAAGAAATAGTAAGGAAAAGGTGTTTGTCCACCTTGTCGTTAAATATATATATTGACAGGAAACAGAATTAGGTGCAGCTCCATAAAGAATTTTTTGGGGTAGTACTACAAACCAAAAACCTAAACAAAAAAATCTCCCAAACTAAGAACATCAGAGGTGGGTCTGCAGCTGAATGCATCTGAAAAACTGCTGAGAAAGAATGTGTCAAAGGTAAAGATGTTTAATGCCTTTTCCTGCTCAGTCTTTACTGGTAAATCAGCCTTCAGGAGCTATAAGAAACTAGGCATATACAAGGCCATGGAGCTTGATGGGTGGCACTCACAAGTGCCAAGGGAGCTGGTTGATGTCACTGTGGGGCCACTTGGTTATTTTGAAAAGTCGTGGCAATCAGGAGCAATTCCTGAACACTGTAAGAGAGCAAATGTCACTCTTATATCCAAGAAAGTAAGGAATAAAGATCTGGGAACTACTACTGGTCAGCCTCGCCTTAGTGCCTGGGAGGGCAATGAAGCAACTAATCCTGGAAACCATTTTTAAACATTTATGAAACAGGTGAACGTTTATGAATGAAAAGCAGGTGCTCAGGAGTAGTCAGTGTTGACTTATGAATGAGAAACCATGCTTAACCACCCTGATCGTCTTCTACAATGAGGTGACCAGCCTGGTAGACAAAGGAAAAGCAGTAGATGTTTTCTTACCTTAGCTTTATTAAATTCATTGACACTGTTTCCCATAACACCCTTAAATAATACTGAATAGGTATGCATTGGATGAATAGACAACAAGGTGGATTGAAAATTGACTGAATGTCTGGTCCTAGAGGATGATGATCAGTGACAAAAAGTCCAGTTGGAGGGAAGTCACTAGTGAACTAGACCTGGGGTCAAGGGTGGAGTTACTTTTTAATGTCTTCATTAATGAGCCAGATGATAAGGCACAATGTATGCTCAGTTAGTTTCCAGACAATAAAAAACTGTCAGAAGTAGCTGATAAATCAGTTGGGTGTGATTTACCAAGTTCAACCCAAGTTCAGTGATGGGCTGGGAAAATGGAAAGGGAAAAATCTCATTACATTCAACAGTGGGAAACTCCAAGTTCTGCATTTGGGGAGGAGTAACATCGGGCACCATTACCAGCTGGGGTTGACCAGCTTTAAGGCAGTTCTGTGTCCAGTTCTGGTTCCCCCAGTTCAGGAAAGATATGGACTTAACTAGAATGTGTTCATGGAAGGGTTACAAACATGTATGAGCAGCTAAAGCATCTGTGATACAAGGAGAGGCTGAGAGAGAGCTGGGACTGTTCAGCATGAGGCAAAGAAGGCTGAAGGAGATTTTATCAATTTGGAAAAGTACCTGATAGGCAGGGAATGAAGGAGAGCTCTTGTCAATCGTACCCCGTGACAGGAAAAGAAGCGATGGATGCAAATTAAAAATATGAAAATATGTCTGAACACAAGAAATTCGATGACTCTGTAACAACAACATACAGACCTAGGAAAGGAATAGAAAATCCTTCCTATGCAGGTGCTTCATCATACCATTATTGCTTCAATTTAATCCAAAACAGCAGTCTTCTATACATGGCAAATAAAAACTCAGTGAGCTCTGATACAGTGTAAGAGTAAAAGTCATTGACATGAAGAACCACAATCTATGTTTCATCATTTATTACTGTAATAAATGGATGGTTTATGACAGCAATAAAAGATGGAGCCATTGCTCCATCTACACATTGATAAAAGGGGAAAAGCTGAAATATGAATAACCCTATTTATGCTTCATGGTGTTCTTGCCACAGAAACCTGGTCAAGGCTTCAATCAGTCCTTCAATCAGTACATAGCAAATCAACCAAAGGTTTTTCCCTCTCTGGTCTTGTTAGGGTAAAGATCCTGTTGTCAGGAGTAGTCTAAAATGAAGGATAGCAAGGGCAGTTTGTGTGCATCCAGCTGAATGCTAAGTGGCACACTGGCATTGCATGTGGATATCATTCAATTAGTTGTAAGGCTTTCTGCCTTGTTTGTCTGTACTGCATACAAATCTAGAAACCTCAGTGGTAATTACATAATATGGGATATATATTTTTCCTAGAGTTTTTTTTCATAGAGCATACATACAGGCCATAGTCAGGAAAGAGATTAGTTTTTGGTTTGGTTTTTTTTTTTTAATAGTGGGTAAGAGTCCATAATTCCTTTACAATATTGCTCTTGCCACAGCCTTCAATGACAATTTTATCTTGAAGTTTCATTGAAGCAAAACTAAGGAAAAATGTTTTCACTTCTAATATTCAGTGTGTAGGATTTAGGACACATCCAAGGGATCTGAGAATGTAATGTAATCTTCAGCAAATTACAAGCAAAGAATGAAAAAATGAAAGAACTGTAAGATGAGAGCATGAGAATAAATCAGAATTAATTACATGAACAACTGAATGAATTGACTAAATTTAAAGACACAATTATATGACAAATTATGCTGAAAATTAAATTGCTCATTGAAATAGAAGCAGCTCCCTGGAGGCTGCGTATGTTGTGCAATAGTATCCTGAAAAGCACCAATGTAAAATGACTTTGTCTTTCTCAATAGATTTATGTATATGGAGAACCAGTCTGATTATTTTACTGACTGAACTTTTGGCAATTTTTGTGGTTTGTTTCTTGGTACTGAAATGTTAACACGCAACTTTGGGAAAATAGATTGGATCATTATCAGAATCCTTGACTAAATTCAGAATAATTTGGTGAAACTCACTGTTAAAGATCATCAGCATAAATGCCCAGGAGGCCTTAACTTCTATTTTTTGTGGCTCTGCTAAACATGTACATTTCATATTGCATAGTCCTTTTAAGAAATAAAAAAATGCTGATGAAGCTGGCAAACATTCTGAAATATAAAATACTATTTGTCTACTCTGTTAGATTTAGTAATATAATCTAATGCTACTTTGGAGTAGGTTTGTATGCTTGCATATGTAGACAAGCATAGAAACTTTCTGAAAAAACATATTTATTGATAAATTGAAAAAGTAATTAAAGAACAAATGAATCATAAGCTGTGTCCTTTTGTTGCATGGCTGTTTCTGTCTATGGCTGATTTTTTTTCTTCCTTAAGTATCTTAATATGCATAAATGTGTAGTATTTATTTATATGTGTATCTGCATCTGTGTATCTTTGTATCTTTGTTGCATGAAAATAAAGAAGTATTTAAAAGCATCAAGGTAGTTTTGATCTGTGAGTATTACAAATAAATTGAAAACAAAACTGAAGCCTAATGGTTTTGAAGTGGTAATAAGATTTGAAATGAAGCAAAGTCCAGTTTACAGTCATTATGAGAAAAAGAAGAACAATCAATAGTAGAGAATAATGTGTAGATAAAACCCCGAGGAAAGAATGTGGTTTTGAGCTTCTAAGGGAGTATACTGTAAATAGCTATGAACAACAAAATTTGAAGCTGTTAAGCAGTAACTGAATTTTCCACTAACACTTAGTTCCCTGGTTATTTTTAGGTGCATTATATCTTATGAGAATGTTGTGTCTCAGATACTGGGGAACAGCAGAATAAATGGAGAAGGATTCATGTTCTAAAAGACAGAGTTCAGGTTTCTACAGAATAGAAGCCATCCCTTTAGCATGTTATTAATTGTTTTCCTCTTCCAACATAACACTTCTTTTGCTCTGGCTATTAGATTCTACCTGTCCTTTCAGATAATATAACAGAAAAGACAGAACTAAAGCATGAGAAGGGCAGGCAGGAGGAAGACCTGCAGGAGGAAAGTCTGCTGTTGTTTTAAGGACTATCTGATGGTATAATGAAGGATTGAAAGAGATGGTACCAAACTCTCTTTCGGGCCTTTCAGGAGACAAGGTTTGGCAGAGCAGACAAGATGATAGAGCTCTTCCCTCCCTGCACAAATGTTCTCTTTTTTCTTGTGTCAAGGCCCTAGAGGAAAGAAGTTCACAAGTGATCAAATAAAAATTATCGAAAAAAAAATTAATATTGTAGTAGGAAAGGACTGTAGTGTTTTGGAAACCATGGTTTGGATTTTAATTGATAATGAGTATGGGCACAACCCAGATGTAGCTATATTACTTGTCCTGTGTTTGAAAACTAATAGAATTACAATTGTAAGAGATAAAACTTTTGTTCCAAGTCTTGTGTAATTGGCAAATGGAAGCTACTGTGCTCTGTAACGTACTTTAAAATGTCCTGTGACCAAGCTACCTTCCCTAGAGGCATTAAGGTAGGCATTATTAGTAAAAGTGGTGTATAATTCTAGTGATTGAAGCATGATCCTTGACAGTTTTTCTGCTCTGGTCTCTGGTTCTTCTTATCTGACATGAGGAGTTGAGCTAGGTCATGAGTCACTTCTGAGGAATGATTCAGAATTCAGATTCAAAAAACATGGGCTCTGTTGCATGGGTGAGTAATAAATCTCTATCTGAAAATTCTCAATAAGGACTTTATGACACCTAGGCAGGACAATTCATTGACCTTACTCAGAAGTTGAAGGTTGGATGCATCTGATTATACTGGAGGAGGAATAAATTGACATAAGAATGGTGAGGAAGAAAAGCACTGAGCCCCAATTAAAATAGTTCCTTTTCTTGTAGCTCAATAGCTTGGAATATCCAAGATTTTCATGTTTCAGTTCACTGACATAAGAGTGAGAAAAACCTTTGTTATTTCTGGCCAATAAGATCTCATAACTCTAACCTTGCTAACTGTTCCTGTGTCTTCCAGATGAAATCAACACAGAATTGAAGTAAAACTCAGTGAGCCAAAAGAAAATTAATTAAATTTCTTTGAACAAACCTTTGCTCACTTTGTTGTTTAGGAGCTGCAGATGACACGGGGAACAAGACCTCTTTCTGTTATAGGAAATAGCTCAGTCTTTACAATCAGTAGCATGACCTATATGAAGTAAAATGCTGTGAAATGGTATAACTACATGTAGTGACAGCAGCCATGGTTTTGCAATGATTCAGCCATTTTATAATGGTACTTCTGTGTGGATTAACTGCTTTGCAATTCTGAAAAATTTATGCTAATGCAAGCAAACACATCAGTTTCCTTCCTGGGTCATAATCAAAGGAACCATAAATAAGAGGAATGCATAATACAACTTGGAACTGAGCAAGGGGTTGATATCTGAGTTCCTTTCTATTTGTATGCTATATGTAAGAAGGGGGTCATAACAAAGATTATGGTCTTGCTCAGCTTTGTCTTTGATTAGCATATAGCTGGTGAGTTTTAGTTGTGAAAGCAGTGTATGCCACTTCAAATGATGTTGTAGAGAACGCAGGATGTTACCTTTGCATGAAGTACCACACGGGAAAAAAGATTCTATTTCTTGGCACTTGATTCTGTTTCAATTTTCTCCCTAGGATGTTGTAGTGTTTTAACATCACCATTTGGGCTTAAATTCAAAATATTCACCTTTAATTTTGTGGTCTGGTTACTTCAATAGGTTGATATTTCCCTGAATACTTAGTTGGATATGTTGAATGTTAGAGAGAAGGCTGAGTGGTATATTTGGTATCAAAAATTGTTCTGAAATTGAAAATGAAGCTATTTAATGCAATGAACTTACCCACATGCAAGGTTGTTTACTTTGCTGTGGGTTTTGGGGATTTTCTTTGTGTTTGGTTCTTTGAGTTTCTTTTCTGGTGGGGAGGCCAGGGATTGGAAAGGAATGAATACAATTGGTCACAACTTCTCCGGTGTTAAATTGTACAGATCTCTTTCAGGTCAAATACTAAAAAACTCATTAAATTCTTCTTGTCTTCCTGAAGTAATTGATTTAAGGTCATATATTCTCACACATGAAGAGAAAAAAGCTTGGATTTCTGGTTTTAAATATAGATGCTTTAATCCATGTAAATAATCATCAGGAAGAATAATATCCAGAATGCCCATGGGATGTTTGTCTCAGAAGTAGTCTAAAAAAGTCTCTTTACTGCAATTAACTTACTATCTATGCAAACAAGTTACTGGTCATCACAAAAGTAAAAGCTTTTTAGGAAAAATAAAGAAATTATGTAATATTTTGACAACATGTCAAAAGACACAAGGTAGGTGGCTTAATAAACGATGCAAACTATTTTGGGCAGAAAAAATATATGTCATTGAAGCATCCTGTTAGAGTGTAGACTTTTGAAAGACTGAAACATTCTGGAATCTTCCATACCTAATTTCGCAATGATATAAAAACTGATTAGAGAAGTTTTTTATTCCGTACTAGATAACTTCAGAAGTTTCATTAACTTGTTAGTTTGGGGAAACTACTAGATGCTGCAGTGCAGAACAGTGGGGCAGCGCTCCCCCGCTGCGGGGGGAGGGCTGCCCCAGAACCGGAACACGCAGGATGGTTTCACTGTGGCCANAGGGGGGCAGGGTCAGGGACAGGAAGGACACAGCAACAACTAGATTGGGCTTTTTAGTTAATGAAGGAGACAGTACAAATGAATCTGTCATCTTCTCTCTGAAAAATATAAAATCAGGCAATGAAAACTGAGTTTCCCTTTAAACCATCTTGGAGCTACAATGCACCTTCTTATGCCAGTCGAAGTGATGCATATTTGATAGCTCAAAAAAGGCAATTAATCATTAGTATTATATGTCATAATTGGCCCTGTGCTTAGTAAACAAAAGTTAAAGTCACAGAAATACCTTTCTGTGGTCTACATTTATTTCTGGGGCAGAGTGTAATTTTCCAGGGTAATCTATGTGTCCAACACAGACATATATGTAAGTATACCTTTGCTAGCTTTTTTACTGGATTGCCTATATATTTACTGCACCTTAATGTAATCTATATAGGTTCACCTTTTCAAGCATATCTGTAATTATTGTCTTCATGCCTTCTAAACGTTGGAAATAACAAGAGGAAATCTTTTTGGAACAGTGGTCCATTAGCCACTGTTATTTAGGATATCTTTACTGATTTCACTCATATATTGCCCATGATTTGAGTTTTGAGTCCACATAATATTTCTTGAAAAGAATAAAGTGGTACAACTTATGCTGAAGTTATTTGAGAAATACAAGTGTGACAAGCATACCTCTGAATAGGGGTTTGGGTCTCTTCTCTTTTCTAAAAAAAACAAAAAAACCTAACAAAATAACTGTATGAAAATCATTAGAAAACGTGGAGGAGGTTTGGGAAAAAAAGGTCTATTCTGTTCTGATAATTATAACAGCAACAAATAATGAGTAACCCTAATATAAAGCAAGTCCTGAAGAAAATCTCAGTACAGCAAGGGCACATACCTCAAGGGCACCATGGTGTTTATTGTTTCAGGCTCCCATATCAAATTTTACTAAATCACTGTTGCCCTTTGAGTGGCATTCTTGTGCAGTTGCCTGGTAAAAACCTACCTGATATAGACTGGGAAAGATAGCTGGTATGGTTTTTCTCAGTGCCTTCTAAGTGGTGTAGTCTCATTGCTAAAAGTGATTTTACACTATTGAGAGAAGTCAGCAAAAGGAACTAAATTGAAGGGAACATTTCAGCCTTTAGTGACAGAGTTGTTTTCCATTGGGGACCTTCCACTTTCTCAGATGCAGTACCTGGAACAGATAAGAACTTAATTCTAAGGTTGCAGTTAATAATACAGGTAATAATTACAGCAGTGAAGTTAATGATCTCATCTTGTGCAGCCCTAGATACTGCAAAATGCTGCTGTTACCTGGATACATCAGATACTTGGTAATAGAATTTCCTTAAGCTTGTCTCAAGGTAGACAGCAACACTGAATATAAACTTAGATTTTTAGTAGAAGAATTGTATTATGACTATAAAAGTGAAGTCTTAGGGATAATAATGTTCTTCTGTTTATACCCGTAATTGCAGGCTAAGTGTTTTCACAAAGACCTGTCTTGGTCCTATTTTGAAAAAAAACAAAATAGAATTGAGATGAGTTATGCCAGTTTTTTGAAAATAGTGTCTTAATTTCATTGTCTTCATTTTAGAGCATGACATTTCTTTAAAAACTGTGTTTTATCCAGGAGGGTAATTTAGCCAATATTCACACATCTCTTTTTTTTTTTTCTTTTT
>VZRM01005002.1:118710-162604 GCA_013397955.1 Grantiella picta
TTTTTTTTTTCTTTTTTTCTTTTCAGTTTTCATTGCTTAATCTGATTCTTATTATCAGGATCTCCCAGAGGTTCCCAAGTAATGTTCAAGTATCAATATTGATATAAATAAGCATATGAAATACTACATTATTTAGTTGTCTTTAATATTAAAAAAAGATTTTGAAGTCATGAGAAATGCCTGTCCTGACATGCTCCAGAACTTTTGGATGTGATTATTTGAGGGAAAAAAAGGTAATTTGGAATACTGTGATTTCCATATGGATAAAAAAGACCAGAATCCTACCTACCTCATTATGTTACTGCCAAAGCTCTCAAAACAATGAATCTGGCTGGAAAAACCATGAGATTAAATTAAAAATCAGAAGACAGAAAGTAGAAGAATTAAATAGACATTGTACATGCCCATATATATGTGTGTCTGTGTGTACATATGGTATACATTATATATTATATGTAATTATATACACACACTATACACATACAATATATATAATGTATATAATATAATATACATTATATATTTTTGTATATAGGTATACGTTATAAAATGTTACATATTCTCTAAAATACATTTTAGAGTTTGTTACAATTAGTCTTTAGTTTTGGGAATGAAATTTAAACTTCTAAACAATTTTTTTCCCCAACTGATTCTTCTGAAACTCTTAAAAAAACCAAAAAAAAAGTTTTGTTGACAAAAGTAATCAGATGCCTTAATAAGCTTTCTCATAAGCAAGCAATGTAGTAAGTAGGAAAATATGTTCTACATTTCACCTGAGACAAAAATAAAAAATGGTCATTTTTAGCTTCACACATTTATCTTATGTATGGTGAAAAAATTCTGTCCAAATGAATATATGCTAATATACTGTAGGCTTTAGTTTCAGTAAAGCAATTTTGTCCATGTCTAAGTCCTATTAAAATAAATGTGAATTCTCTCTGTTAAACTGATCCTTCTGGTGCCTGAACAGAGGCACCAGGCATGAGGAGAAGCAGCAGAAAGTTGAAGTGAACTGGTCAAGGGTAAACAGCTAGGCAGAAGTAGAACAAAATCCCCTATAATCTTAAAATTTTATTCTGTACTCTGACTTGAACCATGTACCTATTCCCTCCAAAGTGAAAGGTCAAGGAGCAAATCAGTGCTTTCACCTGAAAATAATAGAATAAAAACGTAAAAAGTTCCAAAGGGAGACATTCAGTCCTAAAAATTGAAGAAAAAATATTTCTAGCACACCAAGGCCTAGATTTCTGCTGAAAGATTATACTTTTTTTTTCCTTATGAATTTTTAAATTACATTCTGCATTTTAGCAAGACAAGAATTTAGACAATAACCAGAAATGCCAGATGCATAACAAACACTCTAAATAGTCTCAGTCCACATATTAAAGTCTAAAGCTTTTGTTCCTCATTTTGAATGTCTGAGACAATTGAGGCAATATTGGTTAACCTGAGGTGCTATTGGGTGTGTGTGGCTCCAGAAAATTTGTCACTTTTTCTACAAAATCCTGAAGATGAGAATTTTTGTTGTTAGAATTTTTTTTTTTGTAGTTTTCCTAAGGGTTATTATGGCATACGCATATTTATTTCAGGGGATATGCTTATTGGAAATGTCTTTCCAAGAGAGGTGGGAAAGTATTCAACAGGTTTTTTGACAAAGATTTTTCGAACCATGTTATTTACTTGTACATATTTGTGCGCATATGTATATATAGGATGGGTAGAGGTTATGTGTGTGTATCGGATACAACATTCCTGTTGTGCCAGGTGCCGGTCCCAGGTACAGACAGGAGCAGTGAGGGGCTCTGGGGCTGTGAGGAGAGGTTGGCACTGCCCTGTGGTGTACATGCTGGCTCCGAGACAAGGCCCAGGCTGAAGCAGGGAAGAGCGTGAGGAGGAGGGAGCAACAGAGAGGAGTTGTCATGGACTGGCTGCAGCCCCTAATCCCCCATCCCTTCAAGCTGCTCAGGGAGGAGGAGGAGGAGGAGGTAGAGGAATTAGGAGTGAAGGGGTTCAGGTCAACCTGGGGAGAAGTTGAGGAGGGGAAGGTATTTTAGATTTTGTCTTTGATCCTCATCATCAAATTGTGTAGTATGGGCAATGATTTAAATTATTTTTTCCTAAATCAGGACTGTTTTGCATATGGTGGTAATTGACCCACGATGTCCCTGTCTTTATCTCAACTTACAAGCTCTTCTGTCTTATTTTTCCCACAATCCTGTTGAAGGGAGAGAGAGATTGGCTGGTTGAGCATCTGGTAGCTTGCCAAAGTCAACCCATCGCATCTTTGTAATGAAACCTGGTAATGGGAATATAAATATCAACCTGACAAATGTTTTAAAGGCTAGTTTTAAAAGGCTAATTTCAATAGCACGTTTAATATACATGTTTTAAGTGAAGATCGTAGGTCATCTGTTTGCTGACCAGTATCTTCCAGTCTTCTGGTTGTCTCTGTGTACAGGGAGCAACAACAGAACTTGCCATTTTGTGGAAAGCTAGAGAGGTCACAGCAGAATAAGGACCCACCCACCTGGAATGATTCTGTTAAAATGACTCATGCCTTTGGACAGTGCTTTTCCAGTGATACTGGGGTCATTTGACAGCTAAAGGCAGTCTTGTTCAGAAAAGCTGTGTTGTTGGTATTGTTGAGGCACCTTCAGATTAAATACTCATGTTGTCTTTCATCAGCTCTGTTGCTGAATACTTTGTTGAGTAAGAAATAAGTTGTATATAAATCCCAGCAAGGCTGTATGTAATGGGGAAATATAAACCATAAAGTTATGGAAAGAACAGGGAAATTTTAAAAGCACTTGTTCATACTGTGTAATTTATGCATTTATCCTTTTTCTTATAGTATATAATCAAAAACTCTGCAAACAGTCTTCCAGGTTATTACTGATGAGCTTTTAAATATAACTACCCAAATACTAGAGGGATAACCAGTTAAGTTATTCCATAAAATATGACATGGTTTTTATAATTATTAAGAACATAATGCATTCATTAATTATATGACATTTTAATCAGAATCAGTGCTGTATAGTGTGACAGCTAAGTGCACATACATTTCAACACAGAAAAGTCCCTGGCAGTAAAATCAGAGCTAAGCTAAGAAATTAACACAGCCCTATTAACCTGCTGATCTCTTGAAAATTATTGTTTTCCTTTGTACAAATCAAGAGACTAATCTATAAACCTGCACATTACAAATAAGATGAATGTTTCCTTTTTGTCTTTTTCCTTTTGTCTTTGCCATGAGTAGACTTGGCAGTAGATATCCAAGACCCACTCCTGCCCACTGTTGTTATTGGATAAAATTTTACAGCTAGAAATAGAACAGGAAAAGAGAAGCAGGCCTCCATTTTAAAAAAGGGGAAAAAGGAAGATCCAAGGAACTATGGAGTGGTGAGCCTCACCTCTGTGTCTGGGAAGATCATAGGACAGATGCACCTAGAAGATGTGGCAAAGCACACAAAAGACAAGGAGATGATCTGAGACAGCTAGCATGGCAGTTGGAGTGACAGAAATTCTTGATAAGGGAAGATTGACCAATGTCATCTACTTAGATTTCTGTAGGGCCTTTGACATGGTCCCACATGACATCATTATTTCCAAATGAGAGAGACATGGATTTGAGCAGTGGACTATTTAATGCATAAGGAATTGGCTGGATGGACACAGCCAGACAGGTGGGGTCAGTGGCTCTATGTCCAGGTGGGGGCTGGTGACAAGCATGTCCTTCAAGACACCTGTTGTGGGCCCTGTGCTCTTTCATATTTTTACGAATTATTATAGACAGTGAGGTCAAGTGCACCCTCAGCACATTTGCAGATGACGCCAAGCTGGGTGGTGCAGCTGACACACCTGAGAGATGGGATGCCACCAAGAGGGTCCTGGACAAACTTGAAAATTGGGCCCATGAGAACCTCATGAGGTTTAGCGAGGCCAAGTGCAAGGTGCTGTACTTGATTTGGAGCAGTCCCAGACATGAGTACAGTCTGGGAGAGGAAGTCATTGAGAGCAGCCCTGTGGAGAAGGACTTAAGGTTGCTGGTGGATGAGAGGCTGGATGTGACCCAGCAATGTGCACTCACAGCCCAGAGCACCAGTGGTGTCCTGGCCTGCACCCAAAGTAGTGTGGTAAGAAGGTCAAGGGAAGGGATTCTGCCCCTCTGCTCTGCACTTGTGACACCTCACCTACAGTGCTGCATCTAGCTCTGGGGCCCCCAACATATATGGACCTGTTGCAGCAAGCCCAGGGTAGGGCTATGAAGATGAAGGGTAGGACCACCTCTTCTACTAGCACAGGCTGAGGCAGTTAAGGTTCAACATGGAGAAGAGATGGCTTTTTGGAAGAGCTTATGGCAACCTTTCAGAACCTTAAGTGGCCTTATAAAAAGGAGGGAGAAGAACTTTTTAGATGGGCAGATAGTGACAGGAGAAAGGGCAATGGTTTTAAACTGAAAGAGTGCAGATTTAGATTAGAAGTTAGGAAAAAATTCTTTAGTCTTCTTTAGGTAGAAGTTCTTTTTTGGGTGGTGAAGCACTGGCACAGGTTGCCCTGAGAGGTAGTGGCTGACCCACCCCTGGAAGTGTTCAAGGCCTGGTTGCACAGGGCCCTGAGCAACCTAATGTAGTAAATAGAATCCCTACCCATGCCAGAGTGTGGAATTGGATGACCTTTAAGGTCCCTTGCAACCCAAACCATTCTGTGGGTCTGTAAATAACACACCAGTGCTGATCTTTGCCTACAGGATGCTTAAGAAATACAGTAATAGTGATTATAATAGCTAGCACAGAAAATGCAGGAACCTCAGAAACAGTAATTTAATGAGTGCCATACTTATTTGTCTGCAGGGAAGGGTAATTCGATATTTTCCTTTAAGAAAAGCGGGAATCTTTGTAGACACCACACATTTTTCACTTGCAAACTCTAGCACAGTATGTGTACTTCATATGCATTTATATATATAATCTATATCTATATAGATATAGATACAGATATATCTATAGATATATATGTATCTATATCTATGTATCTATATCTATAGATATCTATATCTATCTATCTATATAAGAGTTCAATCCAGTGACCATATATACATATATATACATATATATATGTCTATGTGCGTGTGTGTTTAGGCTCACTGGGTTGCATTCTTTTCATTTTAGCGTACAAGGTGCTGTTTAATTATCTTGTTGACTCCCTGAAAACAATTGCTGTTTCTTGAAGTATATCAGAAAATATTTTATTTTCAGAGAAAAAAATNCACAGGGCCCTGAGCAACCTAATGTAGTAAATAGAATCCCTACCCATGCCAGAGTGTGGAATTGGATGACCTTTAAGGTCCCTTGCAACCCAAACCATTCTGTGGGTCTGTAAATAACACACCAGTGCTGATCTTTGCCTACAGGATGCTTAAGAAATACAGTAATAGTGATTATAATAGCTAGCACAGAAAATGCAGGAACCTCAGAAACAGTAATTTAATGAGTGCCATACTTATTTGTCTGCAGGGAAGGGTAATTCGATATTTTCCTTTAAGAAAAGCAGGAATCTTTGTAGACACCACACATTTTTCACTTGCAAACTCTAGCACAGTATGTGTACTTCATATGCATTTATATATATAATCTATATCTATATAGATATAGATACAGATATATCTATAGATATATATGTATCTATATCTATGTATCTATATCTATAGATATCTATATCTATCTATCTATATAAGAGTTCAATCCAGTGACCATATATACATATATATACATATATATATGTCTATGTGCGTGTGTGTTTAGGCTCACTGGGTTGCATTCTTTTCATTTTAGCGTACAAGGTGCTGTTTAATTAACTTGTTGACTCCCTGAAAACAATTGCTGTTTCTTGAAGTATATCAGAAAATATTTTATTTTCAGAGAAAAAAATTGAAAACAGAAGTTATTTTGTTTTAAAATAAATCAAGCAATGCCTCACAAATAGTAACATTCAAAGATCTTTGGGGACAAAAATATCTGGCAATCATTTAGCAGAAACTTCATCACATTGTTAGATATAAATTAGATGGATATTTTGCAAGGTTGCTAAATCAAATTCATAAAGGAAATTAAACAACTTATTAATATGCAGTTACTAAGTTTGACATTCACGATTGAACAATATTTTAAGGTTAAAGATTGTTGTTGCTTTTTTCACGGAGTTGCCATAATTCTGGTAGGAGTTCTGACAGTTTTATTTCATAGCAGGTGATACTGTTACAGGATTTGTACTACAGTGATGCAAAGACATTCATGCTTTGAAGTATATTTTATAGCCAGGGTTGAAAATACAATGAATAAAATACCAGATACAGGGAGAAAGGAGGATTATTTTTAATTAATTTTTAAAAATCATATTAATACTACTAATATGTTAAGTGTTGGGTGGGTTTTCTTTCTCTCCCATTGTTAAAAATCCCTAGAACTAATTAATCCCATTGCAGTGAATGTCAAATGTACACTTTTTTTTTGTTTGAGGAGCCTTGACATTACAATATGGACTCTAGACAGGAGAAATTATTGTCTGTGCATTGTGTTAAAGCTTATGCACCACCTGGTGGTTTTGAGAGGTGGTTCTTTGCCACACGAGTTACATCTGAACAGCTGGTTCCTCAGGTCAGAGACAGTCCGGCTCTAAAAAGCCACAATAGCAGCATAGGATGTGTCTGTGTGTCTGGCATTGCTTGATGGACAGGAAGGAAAAGATGAGCTCTGACTTCACACAGGGGCCTTAAGTCTAGTGGCTTTGCAAATATTTTTCTTTTTCTGGAGTTCCTATTGTTTACAGGTGACATAATCATTCACTAACCCTTCCCCCTTCTCCTTAATCTCCTTTCCACAATTGCACATGTCCAAGATCGATTAAGTTAATAATCTCAACCAGACTTATTCCACTAGCATCTTATCTGTGAACCCTTGTGTGGAATTGTGTTTTTTCACACAAAGGCTAATATTCTCACTGATTATTCTCTCTGCTTTTCCATTCAGTATCTGGTTATATTTATTTCTAAGATATGCCCTATTTCGTTTCCCAATTATCTGCTAAGTGAGTAAGAGGACCTGGATGACAGTCTTACCATGCAACAAGATCACCTGGAGCCATCACCTTACTTTTACATGTGCTAAGTAATCAGCAAAAGACAACTTGCAATACCAGCCTCAGTCAAATACACACAGAGAATTGCTGTTTTCCCTTCTCTAAGACTACACTAGAAATGTCTGCTTGCTTATTCCTCACAGTAAACCTAATTTTTCTCCCTCTTCTTGTCCTCCAGCCCCACTTTCAGTATTCCACATTAGAGTCATTTTACCCAATTTTCCTTCCACACCTCCAGACAAAGTCTGGATTGTTTGGGTTTTTATTTTTGTTTATTTGGTTTGGTTCGGTTTTTGGAACTGAAGGAAAGCATTTTTATAAATCATTCCAAAAAGAAAAAACGAAAAAAAAATTCTTCCCTAAGCACATAAAAATTCGAAACAAAAATTGGAAAAACAGTAGGATTAAATCTTCAAAAATATTCCTCCAGCTTAGACGGCATAAAAATGCTGAACTAGAAGGTCAAAGGTAAAGAGAGATAGAATGTATTTGACATAGACCTATATATAAATCAGAAGTTACCAGAATATATTTATAGGCTAGCTTTGTGGCAGATGCTAAAGCAAGAAACAAACTGAAATTAACCTGCACATACTCTTCAGGGAAATCCATTGAAAATTAATTCAGAGAAGTGTAGAACCCAATCAGCAATGACTCAATAATTTCAAAGCCTTGATTTCTTTTATTCTCTTGTTCTGGATTATAATGTTTTTTAAGTGCTCACCCAGAGACTTGTATTTCAGCTTACTTGTGCTTTGCATTCAGAATCAAAACAGTATTTCTTTGACTTTTAGGTGCCTTTTTTTTTTTTCTGGAATGGAAAAAGTGAACTCAGAACTAGTTTCACTGCAAAGCATTCATAGTTATTGCCTTCGTATGTTTCATGCAGGGTTGCTGACTGTTAAAATCTCAGGAAACATAGAAATGTATGAAAGATACTGTTCTAAGCCAAATCATGAGGCCATATATTATTCTTACAGTTTCTTTTTGGAGCCACAAACCATTTCAAAATAAGGCTATTAAATTGTTTTATAACATCCTTGCAATTTATTTCAAGATTGAAAGAAGATATATGAAAAATTTTGTGTCATGCTGTTTTTCTGTATTCCATACTTTAGTAAAATAAATAAATAAACAAACAGAGTGAGCTGATAAACAACAAATCTTCTATGCTACAGGGTTCTTTTGTTTGATTGTTTGTTGGTTTAGTTTTTTGTGGTTTTTTTTTTTTTTTTGGATGACAAATCAAATCTATTCTAGTGGCAAACAACTTTCTCTGAACATTTGCAAGGTTAGTGTGACTTTTACTCTCCTGTATGCTGTCCCAGATACCACAAGATACCACAAGGGAAAAAAGGCAGAGGGTAAACATAGAAGCAATTCTCAGATGATGCCATTTACATGAGCCACAGGGCCTCAGTTAAGGTTCTAACAATGCTTTCAGATAAAAAGGTATCTGGGTGAAGAAGAAAAGTGGGTACTTTCCCATTCTCTAAATTTTTTGGGTACCAGGAGATGTTGAGTGATTTGCCTGCCTAGTAACCTTTGAATATATATAATATACCATTTTCCATTCACAGTGGTCTTTAGCAAGGAGTCCTGTTGAAGAACGACTTACTTTGAGTCTGGCTGCTACTACCCTTATTGGAGGTAAACAATAGTCTTTTTTTTTTTTTTTTTCATAGGATGTGGGAGAATACAGATTTATACCATGGCAGGATGATCTTAGATATTTCCTCTGCTCTTTTGCTCCCCATTTCTATAAGGGATTTAGGTTTTTTGTACATCTTCTGATAAAATGCTCCAAACACCAAACTGATTCTCCTTATGTTGGAGTTCATCATTGTATTTGTGGAAGTAGATTTATTTTTCATCATGTACACCTTTATTAATCTGTAATCTCATTTTGTCATTCCATTGTTCGGGCCCCTAAGAGCCTTCAACAATTCTTTTCCGTTTTCCTTGTTCTCTTAAAAAACTTCATCAGCAAACCAGCTCACCTTGCTGCTTGCCTATTGGCCAGGTTGTTGATGAGGACGTCAGACAACACAGGGGCCAAAACTAGTTCTAGCAGAGGCTCTGGCGGGTTTCCATTAATAACAACCCCTGCCACCACCCCTCCATTACATGAAATAGCTCTTTATTCCTTCAACCTGAATTCATATCTTTAAATGCAGTGACTGCTTATTCTTCTTAAAAGCCTAGGGCGGGAAAATTTATGAAAAGCCTTTTGGAAACCTAAGGAAGACACAGGAACTTGGTCACTCTTATCCAAAAGTGCTGAAAATTCAGGCTACTCTACAAGTTTTGCAACATCAGGTTTTGTAAAAGAAAGGAATGTTGCCCCTCCCTAAGTACATTATTTACCCAGATGTCCACGATTTTTTTTGTTCTTATTCTTTTTCTTTATATTTTTAGTACCTATTAATGAGTCTGAAGTTCCTTAAATCCTTTTGAAACCTTTTGTAAAAGGTAACATTCACATTTTCCTGCCTTCAGTCCTGAGGTATCAAGTAATTTTCATGGAGAGGTTATACATCACCATTAGCATTCATATTTTTCTTTCCTTGAGTTCTTAATCTCTTAACTGAGTATTATCATATCCCAGTCATGGTTGTTGCATGACTCATATATGATATTAAATGTATTACATTCCCTCAAAAGGCCAATATATACATGTTGCATCCATTTACCCATAGGTCAAGGACAGAGATCCTTTTTAGCTTATATGGCCTTGTAAGGATTTCAGGGCTGTTAAATCCTTGAGGGAAATAGGGAATGATGTTGGAATGAAGTAGCCTCTACCCATACACACACAGACACCCAGGTATTGAGAAGGAAAGAAAAGATGCAATGCTGTGCTCACTCATGTTATTATTGTAGCTCTCTAATCTGTGTACTGTGTACTAGATACTGTCAGTTATTTTTAATTACGTAAGAGTTAACATAGTAGAAAACCAGTCTGAGCGTCTAGCTATAGCTAAAAGAGTTCATATTGGTGTGTGGGGTTAAGTTTGCTTTCTATGCACAATACCTTTCTTTGATGGAATCATTTATTGTATTCTGGTGTAATTGTCTGCCTTCAGGTGTAATTTAAGCAGTGAACATGTTTCTTTATACACACACCCACACTATATAGATTTTTTTTTTGTAGTTAAAGAGATGAGAAGCAGAGAATTAAGTGAAATGGTAGTATTGGATCCAATCCATTCTGCATTTAAATGTAAAAGAGAAATGAAATTGCTCTATCTGTTGTAAGTGGATTGTCTTCACAATCTCATAAAGATGAATTCACTCTTTTATTTGTACTTTGTGCAAAAAAGCATGAAAAGCTTCAACTGATTTCTGAGTCACAATAACAAAAAAAAAGAGAAAAAAAACTAGTTTATCCAACATTTTACTAAAACTTTTATTTCCAAAATACAAGAATACAAAACGTATTGTTTTTCTTAATTGAAATAATTTTGGGGATAGGGAGGAAAAATAAAGTTTACAACAGTGACTAGCCAACAATAAACTTCCTCCTTTGTGTCACTAATGTGTTACAAAATGAGTTTTCTCACCACTTGTTTTCTGAAGATGCCCTGTCTAGAAATAACAAAACTTCATAGGGCACTGGATGATTTATAATCAGATATAGTTGTTCTGAATTTGTTTTTTTAATTTATTCCATGACTTTAGGAATCAGTTTATTAGGAGTTACTTCAGAGGCAGCTTTTCACTCATTAAGCATAGAATGCTTAAATCTGGTAGCTCATTTCAGGTTCAAAGCACTCCATTTTCCAAAGAAAGTAGAGAGTGAATAGGTAAATCTCTCAGTAATCCTTAAGGCCAAGTTTGACACATTAATTATATAACAATTGATGTAGAACTGCTGCAGGTAGCAGCTCTGAAAGAAACAGCATAATGGGCGTAACTAATATAAAGTAAAACTTAGAGCTGTAAAACCCTTGAAGCAATACCTTCTTTTTTCATGTCAAATCTTTTTTGAACATGAAACACAGTGGCTTTTAACCTGTGAATCATTGTACATATATGTACATGCATATGTATCCGTGCATATATATATATATATATATACACACACATATTTTTTCATTTTTAAAATTGAATACATACAGTAATCCCAAAATTAAGGAGTAAGGTTGAAAGATGCAAAAAAACATTTTGACAGTACTTGTTTTCATGCTTCATTAACGACATACATGTTTCGAAAGTTATACTAGTTGAGTATCATACCCAAAGTAAGAAGCTGCAGAGTAAGCTTACTAACCTCTATTGCATGAACATATGATTGCTTATAAGACTAACTAATGTTTCTAGTAAGAAAAGAAGTAATGTTAAAAATTAATTTCCATGGCAATCTGAATTTGATAGCATCTTTTAAAAGCCAAGAAGTATATTGAATAACTTATAAATCTTAACCTATAATATTAAATTTTTAACTATGAAACTTTTGTGTTGGGAGCTGTCCTTTTTTCCAGATTTGTACAGTGCCAAGCAAAATAAAATTTGACTGGGATATTATTATTAGGGAATAGCATTAGTGCTATAGATATCCTTCTTTATCAACTGAGAAATGTATGAATGTGCTTCTTGTTTACATGCTGTTGTTTGTAAACTAAGCTTTAAATATACTTGTTCTATCTGTTAGAAATATTTTGCACAATAAATTTACTATCACAAATCCATTTTTTAGCATTAAAGGAGAATATTTCTACCAAAATAGTTTATCATTTTCTGTTTGTTCATGTTCAGTGAGAGACAAACAAAAAGGATAGCTTTACTTACAGTTTTCTCCAGTAAAATTCTTAAATATGCATAAGTACTTTTGAAGGAAATTGAATAAATAATTATGACCCAATAGAGGGCTTTGGACTTGCCAAAATCCTATGGAAAATTAAGTTTTGAGGAACAGTTCATGGTCAGGACTATCACAAAAAATACTGGTTCAGATTCAGAAATACTGTGTTCGACATCAAAATTCAGGGCATTTGTGCCTATTTATATCTACTAAAAATCTAGCTTGGGGTTCTAAACATAAAGAAAAGATGAGAGAGAAAAGCTGTCTTGCACTTTGCAGCTTCTAAAAAGAGATAAAGATTGCTGACCACTCATACTTTGGTCTGAAACATTCTCTTGTATGTAGGAATAAAACAAAGATCAATACAAAATATATTAAACAGCTGATTAGTTGCCGCTCTCTTTGTCATTTCTCTTTTGTGAAACAACTTTTATGTCCCTACATACTATATTATCTTTAAAGCTGTGGGGTTTTTTAACATGCATAAGAGGACAGAAAAAAAAAGATCTTTTTAAATTGTCCAGGTACCTATTTTTCCTTTTAAAATGTTTTCTTTTCTCCTCCATTATCTAACAGGACATTCAGAAGACAAATTGGATTTTAGGATTAAAGGAAAATGAAGGGTCAGAAATAATGCTGTGTGCATAATCTGACTACTTATGTAGCCCAAGCTGAGTAAACAAATCAGCAAATTCAAAGTCTTTGAAGAAAAAAACACAACAAACAGTGCCTGAATATATAGAGTATTTAGTTGGACAACTCAGTTATAAAGAACTATTGTATGTCCAGCACACACGTAAGAACAAAAATGAAAATGAAATTAATTTAAAATTCAATTCAGTGCTTTCTGGGTAGATTGGTTTGTTTATGGACAGGACAGGTATCTCATGGTGAGACTGTTGTTTAAGACAGGCCACTGGTTTGGGGTCCAGTCCACTTCTTTCCAACAAGACACACCAATGCCAATGATGCGTTGCATATTAAACAGCAATCACCATTCCCAATCCACCAGGAAAAGGCAGTTTCATTCCTCAAACCCAGGGGGTGAGAGGGGAGACATCATGCAGGAGCAAACCTGGCAGGGGTGCACAGAGTAGGTGAAGATGGCAACAGTGAATTAATTAAAAGACAACCTTGGGCATCAAAGCAACACTTTATCTCACATCAAGAGATTTAGCTCAAAAAGTACCATAGCACAGAAATTAAACCCTTTGACTGGGGAATTATTTGGGAGTGCTGTTTAGTAGCTACTGTTCAGATTTAGTGCTTCCAAAATGGAATTTCTGATAAACTAGAGTCTCTGCCAAATCAGTGTGTAACAAATATGTCATTAGAAGTTTCAAACAGCCCAATCACTTTGTTCCTAGAAAAAGATGATTCATCATTGAGTGGTTGACATTCTTGTTTAGCTATTACAAGAGTGGCAAAAACTGACATGCTATAGCCATTTAAATGCGAAAGAGAAATTAATGCTTGTTTATAAAAAATAAATGTGATTGAACTTTCTCTTCTTCTCATTAATGTATCACATCTGTTTCCTTTATCTATTTTATTAATTCCTGCTATCAATGTTTTTCTGTTTTCACAAAATATAGCAAGTGGTTATTTTTCACGATCTGTGATATCACCCCATAATTCATTTCTAGCTGTGTTCTCAGTGAGTTGTTGGTTTATTTTCTGTTTAAAATTCAGAGAAGACTGAGGTCTAATGAAAATTTTGGTACTCAATCACAGGTTTATGTGTTTAGGCTGTCTTTTTTCAGAGATAAATTCTTCAGGCACCATATTCTGTATAACTCATCTACCAGGTTTTTGGCTATTTTGCATGCTGTATGAGCTTTTTCCATAGGACAAACCTGTTTTCCCCTTAGGAGTTCCATAGTGGTTCTGTGGCAGCTTCTACAGTCTCTCTCATGGGAAAAGAAAGTGTACTTACTCAGGTGTAGCAGGTTCGTTTGGGATTTGTGTTTTGTTTGTTTGTGTGGTGTTTGGTTCTTTTTGGTTTTTTGGAGTTTTTTCGTGATATATGGCTGAAATTAGGAAATCTTTAATCATTTGCTGCATGTGCCACAGCAAATCTCAGTCTGAGACCTGTCTAATTCATCCTTTTACAGGCACTCACCCTCATCAGAATGCCAGAGTTCACATTCTTATCTTTTTGTACCATATCTGTTTTATTTTCAGCTTAAAGGTAAACTTGTCTCATTTCCACTTGTACCTCCAGTTGTACTGGTTTCTGCACACATCTCTGCCTGTCTTCATGTTTCCCCCGAAATCTTCACAATAGGCACTTTTAATTCTCTGATATACAATGAAAGAAAAACTCAGCATTAAAAATATTATTTCAGTAATTTTTTTCATAGATGTTAACAGTTATTAACTAAAATTAAAACCAAAATCAACAAAGGTAAAGTACCAGTAGATTAGCACATGCAAACAAGCTGTTAAATAACCCCCCAAAAAAAAAAAAAAATCTGTACTAGGAAATGAATAGGTAGGATTTCTAAGTACTATTATTTTGCAAATTAGGCCTGTTCACCATGAGAAAAAGCACTTCCAGAATTCAATTTGGTCAGGAAAGCAGTTGTGAGCTGGCATCCTGCATTGTAAAATGGGAAGAAGTTATAGCAACCACAAAAAGAAGTAATACTAATGAAAAGAGTTAATTAGTGTGAAATAGTGAGTTAGGGTACATTTCTCCACAATTTTCAAGCTTTAAAATGTGCTACATTAAGAAACATGAATCAGCTTTTAAGAAAGGACACATTTTTCTTCTTACTAGCGCAAAAGATGGACATTTCAAGTAAAGCTTAAACAATAAATAAAATAACAATAGCAAAATACCTTAGGTGAAGAATTTTTGTTGTTTTTTTGCCACATGTGAACAAAAAGAATATTAAAAAAACCTTCACAAATTCATAATCTCTTATTAGCTACATTAGGAAATAGCAACAATTTAGTCACACCTGTTGCTCTTTACCATGATATTTAGGGGAAAGAAAAAGAACAAATAAAAAAAGATTTTACCATCATGATTTCAAGGCACAGCTCATCATCCACATAATTTTTATTACGAAGTTCTAGAAGTGTGCAGGTGACAGTATTTACTCAGAAACGGCCTGAGAAATAGATCTAGGCTTTACCATAAAAACCAAAGGAGGTAATTTTGTTTTTCCTAGAGGCAACAGCAAGAAGGGTGTTAAGATAAGCAAATCCAGAATTCTTCTCCCATTTTTCTTTTCCTTCAAGTATTATACCCGTTTCTGTAATTTACTGTCAATTCTGAAGCCAGATAATGATGGAGTAGCATAGGTAAATATCACAGTGATACAGGTGGAGATAGGTCAAAGGTTTTTTGTCCCGAACATTTTTGTGTTATTTTTACATCCAAATCTTTGAAACAGTTATATTAAGTAGATAGATAATCTTCAAAGTTAATAGGAAGAAAATTACTATTTATGCAACTGAACTAGAACACAACACTGCATGTTCTACCATCCTGTACTCACCTGCCCTCCCTATCAAACGAAAGACTCATTTACTTTTTCCATTTCCCCAGCAAGTTGTGGGGTTTTTTTTGTTCTTGGGGTTTGTGGTTGTTTTTCGGTTTGGTTTTTTATTGTTTTTTTTCCAGTTGTTGTTTTTTTTTTTTTCAGTAGTTTGTATACAGTGGGTTTTTTAATATCTGAAGGGAAATTACTTAGGAGGGCATATCAATATGGAGTATTTATTGTTAACTTTAAACATTACGTGCTTTTTTCACGGTTTATATTGGTCAGACAAAGAGTCGTTCCAGGCCTTTACAAATCTTTCTAAAAAACTGAGTGATCTTTCAAAATTTACCTTTGAACAGAAAACTGGTGTTCATATTAATGTTGTTCTTAATATGAACTGTATAGTAAAGCCCATTCTACTGTGTGGCTAGACAGAAACTCATTCAAGACTCAACAGAAGCCAATCCTGATCACGAGAGAAGAAAGTCAAACACGTCCATCACTTTTTTGAACAAACCATAGTTTTTAATTTGAAGAGAGTGTATCATATTTTCTATAGTTGCATGTTTGGATGGGAACACCTGTATGCCTGTGATTGTTGCCAACATGTGGAGTATCACAAAATGGTAAGACATTTAAAATTTAAAATCCTTCTCATTAGAAATCAGTGTTTGGTTTAGGCATATATTACATGCTTCAGAGACACCACTGGAGAGTATTTAATATCAACCATTTCATAAATGATCCATTAGGGTCAGACTTGATGATGACTCCTGGGAGAGTATGTGTTTATATCTTTGCCATTTACTCATCCAGCTTTCTATCCTGTTGGGAATTAAGAGCTGTAAATTCTCCAGATAGCTGTTTTTAGTCAATGAGAACCTGAGATTACTGCAATACAATGTTGGCTGCTGCAATTTCCAGCCTTTCCACTGCAGGAGGACACCACTCCCTCAGTTTTGATTGTGGAATGACTGTTTTGGGGACAAAAGGGGGAATTGTACTAAACCATGTTTATCATTGTTTTGGCATCAGACTCTTTCTAAAATTTGTATTTTTGTATGTAAATACCATTTTGCTTCTTCCAGACTACCTTATGTCCCATACCAGAGCCATCTTCTGTCATCTTTACTGATAATTTGTTACCTTCAGGGTGATATTTTTGCTAATGATGAATTAAACCACATCATCTTCCAAACAATTTCAAGCTGCAGAAAAGTTCATACTCAGAGCCAAATTTGAAGTGTGACATTTGTGGCTATTTCTTGAAGGGCCTGGCATTTCCTGTAGGACAAGCTGCTCTTTAGAGCCTAGCTGATAAATGTGACATCAGTCAATTAAAGAAAAAATAAGAGAGATATGTAATCACAGAAATAACAATGTAATCATGCAATTGAGAATATTGTAGATGAGAAAAATATTAACTATTAAAATTACATTCAAAATTACATTTTATGACAGAAACAATCTACTATAGTATTGGATGTATAACTGTGTAAGTAAATATAATTTTTTCAGCTAAGTAACATATTTAACAGAAAAGAAACAAGGACAAACGTGTTAACAGTTTACAAAAGTTTTGGAAACAATCAATCAGAGATCAAAGCCCACTGATGCTGATGTCAAAAGAAGATGAAATTATCCATGTTAAAATAAAGTTGACATAATTTTTAGCTTGTTTTCCCATTTTCAGCTTGTACTTATTTTCCTTTATTAATTTATCACATTGTTTAAAGGAGCTTTTTCTTTTAGTGCTGTTTGTGCCAAACCATGTACCTGTACATGAAAATCTCTCTAATTTTCTCATTAGAGGAATTAGGATGAGTTTTCTTAGTATTTCACTATGTAACAAATTTCCAGTACCTTGGATCATCCTCATGGGCAGGTGCAGCTGCAGAATTTACCATATTGTTGTGTAAATAACCTTGCAAATAGCTTTATTCAGGTCATATTTCCCCTGGAATTTTAGCAGATCTTCACTTTACTCAGGTACAGCTGAGACAAGTTGTTTTTCTAATTAGTTCATCATACCATATCCAAGAATCATGAGGTTATCCTATCTTAAATCCTTCCCAGACAGTTTAGAGCACTCAGTCTTTTTCTCCACTAGTTTGACATGTATCCTTAACTTATACATATGGGATATAGCAAATGATATAAGCATGTATGCGTCTCAAGTGTACCTAGTTTACCTAAGACCCTTTATTTCTTTGTAAAATGGCCTTCTTTTAGAATTAATGTCAGTGACTTTGTGTCATCTGAAATTATAAAAAAATTCATTTTTTTCCAGATAGCTCATGTAAATATGTATAAATATGTGTAGAATATAGATTTTCTTTTCCCCTGCAGGACCATATGAAAATATTTCAAGTGAATCATTCTTCCTTTGCACATACATTTTGAGGTCTATCAATGGGAACATATCAGTCTTGTCATAGGCTGAAACAGAGACAGTAAGCCCTGCCAATGATATTATTTTTATTTTGGTGTTTAACCCAAATGGCTCTAGATACTTCAGGAAAGCTAAAAAGGTGAAAAATCGGTTTACATTTTCCTGTCCATTAAAGACTGAAGACATCAGCAATCTACATAACCTCCAAGAAGGAAATCTAAGAGACAAAGATGTCATATTCAGGGTGCTGTTACTTTTATCAGAATTGCACTATTCTTCATATGAATTATTCCTTAATAATTAAAATAATCAATTACTCTCCTGCCTCTTTCCATAGGGAATTGAGAAGAGCCATCAGCTTTTTTTTACTTTAAAGATAAAATAATTGTTGATGAAGATCAGCACAGAAACTTGGATAGATTATTATTGATCCAGATCTATAGGTCAGCTGATGTGGATGTTATTTTCAGACTAGAGCTATGACAATGTCTCTGGTTTAAAGATCTTACAGACTGCATTAGAATGCAAGCTTCTAGCCTGGCATGGACTCAGCCTCAGCAATTTCATTGATTGCTCATTGTCATTTAAAATGCAGTTCTAAGATAAAAAAGTAATGATTTCTTTTGTCCTTACAAAGACTTATAAAGCCAGAAAAAAACAAATCTCTAATCTAATAGTTTATGCCATTTTTAGATGTATGCATTTTTGCTGCTTCCCCTCCAGAACTAGAACTGTAAGATTGCTTTGCTTTTTTGTATCTTTATCAATTGGTATGCACAGGTCATACGTAAACATGTTAATTATTGATCTCCATGACAACATTCCATTACCTGTCTAATCCTAAAATAGTTTATCAAATTGAGTAATCTCAGTAGGGTTTTTTGACTACATGATCCAATAACTGGGCTACACAGTGAGAAAGAATATAGCAATTCTATTATTAACTTACGAAGAGGCAAACAAGTGTGAAACTGAATGCATTTACAGCAGATCAGAAAACTGTATTATTTACCAGGGTGTCTAATCAATCATGGTTGATCACATAAAGCAAGAATTCCCAACTCATTTAAAGAAAGATAAAGGAGGATTTAAGTACAAAGTCTTTATGTTGATCTCCTTCTATAACATGAGGTGGTTTTGGTCAACTGGGCAGATGGTACAACAAGATGCTCCTTCAATGGACATAGAGGAAAATTTTAACAAAGTGCAAAGATTTGACCATTCCCTTAATTAAGAACATTTTCATTCAAAATGTACTTTTTTATATATTTAAGTGAATATAAAATTTATAATTGCATTCTGCATTATGGTAAACAGTTGACTCCATCAAAAAATAGGATGTGTCCCCCTGGATTTGCCAGAATTATATTGTTTTCCTGCATTTTTTTGACTTTACTAAAACTGCTGATGAAGCCAAACTATAATAAGCAGCACTATCTTTAAGCTGACATTTGATAAAAAAGGTGCTGTGCTTAAACAGTGACGTTGAAAAGATGTAGTCTGTAGGGATGGTAGCCAAATAGGTTACATATTGCATTTTGCAATGTGACATTGCATGACAGTTTCTGTTACTTTGTTAGATGATGATATAATTTGTTCAGTTTTCAAAGCTGCAGTTTGATCCAGTGACTTTGCTTAGTTTGAGAGCACTGCACAGAACTTTTATTTTAATAAATACTTTTACTGTACCTGTTCTTTCCCTGATGCATCCAGGAAATTCCATTATCTTTTTCACTGTACTAATAGCCTGTACTTTAGTGAACTGGACTAGCCAATGTTAGTTGCAAATGAGAACACCTTAAATGTCTTGCTTTACCATTAAACTTTACAGAGCGTGAACAAAAGCTACACTAGGGTGGCAGTGACAGTTTGCTCCAAAAATGAGTGCCATAGAAATTGCTCACTATCACTAGTCTGAAACATTTTTAATTGAAAAGAAGAAGAAAGAAGGATGTTAAAAAAGAAATAGAGCCACACAGACTTGTACATAATGGAATGAGCAAGCCTAGGAGGTGTTATTGATCATAATATTGCTTGCATCAAATTGTTTTGGCTCAGCCTGCCTCTAAAAGCAGTTGTCACATTGAGTTCTCATCTGTCTTTGTCACTTTTCTTCATTTCATTAAGGCACTGCCTGCAAGCTAAGGACAGGGTAAGAATACTGCACTGCAGTTTGGTTCCTTAATTCCTTTACAGCCAGCACCACTAGCTCTTTGATAGTGGGCTCTTACTGGACCGTCATGCCCTGACGTTAGCAGGGAACCTTCTATCTTGGAGGTAATAGATCACAGAAAGGATCAAAATGCACTGTGAGTATTTCAAGTTCCAGTGATGAATGCAAGTGAAAAAACAAATTGCAATTTGTTGTCTTCTATTTGCAACACCTATTGCTTGAAAATATGCGTAAACTTAGGGATCTTACATACTGGGAATAGACAGGCATTGAGAAATAGATGGTTGCCAGTAAGTCAGGTATTTCTTCGCAAATAATGATGACTGGGAAATTTTCAATTAATGCTCAATTGTCAGACATAGTTTGACAAATTTTGGCCTTATGCCCCATATCTATTAATAAATGTAGCTTTTCATTCATTTATAAGCCTTGTGAGGCACGTAATTGTGCAATTAAAGCAAAAGGTTGAATGGAAATTATAGCAGTTTCTACCTAACAAAGTATCTTCAATGTATAGATACATTAGCAAATTAAAGACAGAGGATACTTATATATTACTCTTCATCAAATACTTTCAGACCGCATGTTTGTTATTCAGACCAGACTAACCATTTTGCTCTGCTTTTTTACATAAAGAATTCACTCATACTGTAATTATGCAAATAGGACTTCAATTTCATTAGGGGTTAGTTATATATAAAGAACTTCTGATAAATATGTTGCATGCCAATAAATATGTTGAAACACTATGTCTACAAAGACAGGAAGGATTGTCAATATAAATGTAAAGAGGTAGAAATATACGTAATCTTTTCTTATTCCTGAATTAAATAATGCTGTAAAGTCCAATCTTCATATTTCCTTACTCATTGTGGCAAAATGCACAACTGATTTGCTGCCAATGTGCCAATTTTCCCCCTCTCCTGTTAACACCTTTGTTGTATCCCTTATCTGAACTGTTGATCACCTTTGATTCTGCTCTATCTCACTTCTAGTTTTCTTTGACTCTCTTTCCCTTAACATAATACATGACAAAAGTAATCAGGAATTAAACCATAGAAATGGTCTTATATAGTGCTTATTGAAGCTGGATTTGATGTACTGGAGTTCTGTCTGTGATACAGAAAGATGAAAAAACTGAGCCTGGTTATTTATTATCTGACAAATATTAACAAAAAGTAGTCACTTTATTACCTTTCTGTAAAATTACAGTTGAGCTTTAATCAAGCAAAGCTCTTTCTGAGTCAAATAACATGAAAGACTGCAAATTTAAATCAAGTTTGGAGTTAATAATTAGCATGAACATAAATAATATTCTTAATAAATATCCTGTTTTTTGCTGTAACCACTCAATTGTTTCAAAGTCAGAAGTGAATATTACCTCCACTACTGAAACATTGAAAGATACTTAACAACTGTTACAATAAGCACAGTAACAATGACATGTGAAGATATTATCATATCTGGGTCAAAAAGAACCAAGAAATAGGAAGGGTTGGTGGGGAATACTTTTGGGTGTGAAAGCATAATATTTTGTCATTAAATTTGAGCGAGATCATACAGTTATTATTCAGTAATGCTCATGTTTTCTCTCATGTGAGAATAACATTTGACCTGCTTTCTTTGTGTGACATCCCTTTAAAAATCAGATCTAGAATAAAGCCCATTTTCTTAGTCAAAATAAGCTATTTTTAGAAGCCAAGCATAAACGCTGTGTTCTGATCCAAAATAAGCCACAAGGAGAGTAGTACCCTTATTCCTTGATTTTTTAAGAGTTATCCTGTCATTATCAGCAGTTTTCTGCCCATGTCAGCCTATTTCCTGAATTTCCTTCCAAAACAATGATGACCATGGTTTCCTGTTGTACAACAGTGCTTGAAAATAGAAAGATGAGATAGTTCTTTATTTTTAGCACCTCCATGTTCCCTTTGTAATTTTTTTTAAATACAAAGGCCATATGAAAAGGTTCATGATAAGAAAATTGATTCAAGCTCCTACTTTGGTGGTGTGTATTTGATGTCCCGCTAGTGGAAAAGAAAAGTTAGTTTTAATTTTAGTTTGTATTTCTATTTCAGACTAGAAGACAGAAACAACTTATTTTACAGTGGACTTCATAAGGCTGTGCCATATGTAAATTATTCAGGAATAAATCTTGGAACCAATGATGTCAAGAACCAATTACTCCTAACTTCTGCAAGGATGAACAGCTTTTAAACTATAATAAACAGTGATATTTATGGCATACTAAATATAACTTTGCAGTAGTTGAATACATGGATCCTGAGCTTTGGGAGGTGATACTGCTGGAAACACCGTCCGTCTCCTGAACATGGTACTCTGGTACTCTGTACCATGAGTAAAATTCCTAATGGCTCAGAACAACACTGACATAAACATGCTATATCAGCATCTAACCTGGTTTCTAGCTAAACTCTTAGGGCGAATCTGTTAGAATGGACATTAAAAAGTTTTAATTATTTGTCCCATAGTTGTGTTCATCCTCTCTCATTAGAAAAAGAGGTTACTGGCTGCTTGTATCGGATAGTCCTGACCCTGAAATGGCCATGACTACATCACATCTATCTTAAAGACAGACTCTCTGGGTGAGCTCAAGCACTGAGTAGAAATCATCTATATATGGCCTGCAAGTATGGCCTTGCATGCTCTACATGCACTCAGTGTAGGCACATTCCCACATTCCCTACCTGCAGCCGGCCTCTCCATTGTTTGTCTCGATGTGTGGAGCACCTGGATCAAGATGCTCTCACATGAGCAGGACTCTTTGAAAGGGGTGGTTCCTGCCTGTGGAACGTTTTTTCTTTTTTAACTTCTTTATTTCAGCTCGAAGTGATGTCAGTCTGTTGCTTTTCAAAACCAAACCATCTCTTTCCATCTGTGAGGACAAGGCTGGGCTGAAAGGAGTAAGGGCACTCACAGCAAGGATTCAGCATCCCAATGGCTCAATTTGGCAATTAAAAATATAGCCATTGATGCCTTAGACAGACAGATAATAAGTACATGAGAAAAAAAAAATTAGACATGCTTTAGCAAGGATTTTCTTAAAAAAAAAAAAGTGATTTTCAAATGAGTTTAAAATATTTTTTTCACATTTTTTTACAGATCTATCAAAAGAGTTTTTCCAGTGTTGATAAATCAATGAAAAAATGTTATGGTCTTCTAACTATCTTAGCACTTTTTTAGTTAAACATAAAAACTGTTTCTAACACCGACATGGTTTTGTTTGATTTTTTTCCCTAATGATTTGGGGGAGTGAGATTCTACAGAGAATGGCAAGGAGATCATAACCCTAGAAAGTCTTAGTGGGAAGGATTTCCACTAGTCCCTGTGATATCTTCAATTTGGTAAAATAATTTAATCATACATTATTTATATTATAATATCATTGAAATGTATACATATCTTGATTGTTTTTGTTTTTTTTTCCTAAATCTGGTGTATTTCTAAGAACTAGACATTTGTTTACTATCTGACTATGTGTGTCCACTATATTTCAACAGAGATGAGCTAACAACAAAGTTATTTTTCTATCCAAACCATAGCCTTTTCTTTTTAAATTACCTTCTTAATCTTGTTGCATTAGAAAGAGAAGAAAAACTATGGGGGAAAAGGCTTAATATCAGCATTTCTTTTATCCATGTTCTCAGCCCTTAACGTTGTTTCTGTGTACTCAGAAAATAAGTAGGTTCCTTCAAATTACAGCATTATAAACATTTTCTTCTTTATTGATTACCACAAGTGTAATATCCCTGTTTATCATGGGTACTATTCTGAAAGCAATCAAAACCCTGTCATTGTCAAGGTCCATGACTAGAGGACAGAGACTGTGGGTTGGAAATATGTAATGCTAAATCTTCCAGTGTAAACAGGAATTAATCTTTGATGTATTGAGCATATTAATCATTATCCAAATGGCAATTCCACAGTAATGCAACTGGAAGAGGCCTGAAAAAAGGAGTCCATCTACCATTAAAGTGGTTATTGATTGAAGGTTAATGTTGTGTGTCTGGGAGATCACTCTGCATCCTTCTTTTAATCAAATAAGTGCAGAACTGAATGACTGACTAAACTGCTTGGCTAGCTGTTCATCTTATTCAATATGGGATATCAGCATTGATTGTTTAAAGTAATCCAGTGCCTAAAAATCTACTGCTTTATGTCAACTGGAAATAGTTATACATTCACTTATACTTACCAGAAACTAATTGGTACTTTTTTAAACTTGTTTACATTCAAGCTGTGAACAGCTATTGCTTATTCCATTCTGAGAAAGGTTTCACCTTTTTTTTCCCCTGTGAACAGAATAATTTATATTCTGTTATGTGGTACTGTACATTTCTGTATGGTATTCATACTAAAGAGAATTATGAGGTTGTATAAATGCTCCTGAGGGATGGAGAGATGGAGGTATCCTAGGGAGCATGTTTAAAGATAGAAAGGTTCAAGGGATCTTGTGCTGCCAGCAGCAGCTATGCAGAGCCTTTGGGTAAGAGCCAAGCCATGCAGTGAGCACACAGCACAGGAGGGACAGGAAAGCTGCTAAAAATAGGCAGTGGAAATAGAGCTAAGTTCCCAGAGTGACAAAATCAAGAAATTTGCTTAGGAACAGATAGCTGCGGCCCAGGAAAATGACTGAGTTGCTGAAATGAAGCTGGGGCTGAGGCTGGGGCTGAACTTACACTGCTGCGGCACAGTGGGAAAGGTTTCCCTTTTACTTCTCTTCTGTCTTACTAGTCAGTCAGAGTTTTCTGTTCTTTCAAAATTGAAGGGGATGATGAAGAGCTAAAATCTAAGCATGTAAATTAAATGGCTTAGTCCCTAAATGCTCATGATTACACAGGAGTTAACACGGCATTTCAGAGCACATAAATGAAAAACCCAATTAAAATCTGCATAGAAGTAGGTTGTGTAAATATCATACCAGTCTAGGACTTGACAGTGTCAACTTGTCAGCTGATATTTCCTCTGCCCTGGTACATTCTCAGTGGATTGATGATTCATTTCTCTGTTTTTCTAGCTTAGGCCTGACCTTTATTCTTCAAGGGCCAAAATGAATTATGGTGCAATCTTCTAGAAACATCAGTAGTGAATGCCTTGTGTGTTACCGTTAGCATATAAAGAAATCCATGCAAAGAAATGATTCTAAATGAATATTTTGGTGCCGTCTTTTTATTGTGTGGTCTGAATTTGAGCTTTTAAGCTGTATTGTACTAAAGTCAGTGACTTTAAAAATTACAACAAAAATTACAACAAACAGTTTTTTGTCTCTTATCCTTTGTGGCAATAATAACTAGTCTGTATAATATGAATGTCATATGCTGTGTGTCTTTTGATGAGTTTAATTGTTGCATGACATAACTCATAAAACACTAAACATTAGTCTGCCTGAGTAAAGGACCTATTTCTATTTACATGGTAATGAAACCTTCCCTCAAATAATTAACAAGCTGATGAGACTTTCTGAATGATCAGGGACTATATGTTGGTTTTTCTTGATATTTAGATCAAACACTGCTGATAAATAAAGCACAAATCCTGAACTGAATGTAAACATTCAAACAAGAAAAGAGAGGAGAAATCAGTCTAAGCCAGAAATGAAAGGAAAAGGACAAAGGAGTTCTGAATGGAAGTTACTCCAACCAAGATGATTGTAGATGATTGTAATGATTGCTGCATTAATGTCTATTGATTCAGGCACAATAAAGTTTCTCCAGGCACAATAAAGTTTCTCACTGATTGCTTACTGAGCTGTATAAAGGCTTTCCAATGGACGTAGTAGCAACATTTTTCCCTAAAAGTGTCTGCATTCAACACCATCTCTCCTTTTCTGTACCAGCTCGGTCAAATCTGAGGGATGATGAAAATTAGTACAAACAGCCTCAGAGATTTCCTTGCTTTCAGATGTCCTGTAAAAAAGTTTTTCAATGTTCTTCATAAGGGAGCAGCATTTTAAAGACCAGGAAAGACTCCAAGGAACATGTATGATATCTGAGTATATTTTCCAAGATAGATGCTAAGCTATATGTTTATATTTTGCTTCTTTTTTATTTACATGCCTCTATAATGTAGCAAGAGTACAGTTTCTGAAGGAAAAAAACCCAGAAATAAAATTACATTTGAAAATATTGACACTAACCCTGAATCCCTGAACTTGGCCACTCGATTCTCCTTGATACCTCTAGTAACTGGTTGCAGGGGCTTCCTGCTTTCCCACATGGCCTATATTTTCACACATTTCCTTTCTCTTTTCATCATTGCAAGTTATCCCTTGTTCTCCCTCATATTCAGGGCAATTATGTCATGCTGCCTGTCCTGCTTTTGTGTGAGCTCACTCAAAATGGGGAAAACAATTATCCTGGCAAATGCCTGGTAGGTTCTGCAGCTGAATGTATATGAGAACAGAGAGCAGCAGAAACTGAAGAGAGTGTTTATGATGATACCTAGAAACTCCAGACAAAGAACATTCTCATATGGAAAATACTAGCATCACATCTTAATTTAGAGAAATTTTTAATTTCTTTACCAATATGATGACTTTGGTATAGGAATGCTTCATTAGCAAATCTCAGCAAATTAGATTATTGATTCATAGAATAAATAGGACAAAAGTCCATTGTTTGATTTTTTTTCTTAAATTTTAAATGAAGCAATAACTAGTTTTAACATACGTTTGTCAGTGTATTGACCTACATTTGAGTTTTCTTCTCTGGACAAAATTTCCCTCTTACACAGCTTTAAAACTAGGTTTCTTGTATTTTGTGCATGCAAGCTTCTGCCAGCTACATGTATATATTTTGCACAATGATGTGCTACTCATTTCTCAGGACACTGTAGGGTATTATATATCAACCTAAAGGTTTGGTCATTACCTTGATACATGAGATTCATTTTGCTGGTTCTGAGTGGTGTGGTTGTTATAGTGGTGTGAATTACAAGCAGATTTTAAACAAGAACATAAAAAGTTATTTTTTTTAAATAGAGAAGCGTTATCCTGTGGCCATTTGTCTGTGTTCTTGAGCAGTCTCATTAAACATGTGGTGCATTAGTCAGTTGAGCAGAAATGTGATTGGTTTTCCTCAGCAAGGGTAGAAGTATCTGTTAAGGCACACCAGGCACAGGAAAGACATGGACCTGTTGGAGCAGGTCCAGAGGAGGGCCATGAAAATGATCAGACGCATGGAAAACCTCTCCTGTGAGGAGAGGCTGAATGAGTTGGAACTGTTCAGCCTGTAGAAGAGAAAGCTCCATTGAGGGTTTATAGCAGCCTTCCAGTACCTAAAGGGGGCTTATAAAAAAGATGGGAACAAATTTTTTATCAGGGGCTGTTATGACAGAACAAGGGGTAATGGTTTGATCTGAAAGAGGGCAAGACTAGATATAAGGAAGATTTTCTTTTACAATGAAGGTGGTGAAACACCGGGACAAGCTGCCCAGAGAAATTGTGGATGTCCCACCTCTGCAAGTCTTCAAGACCGGGTTGGATGCAGCTCTAAGCAATGTGATCCAGTTGAAGATGTCCCTGCACATTGCAGGGGCAGTTGGACTAGATGACCTTTAAAGGTCTCTTCCAACCCAAAATATTCTACAATTCTATGATATAAGAACACTTTCTCAGCAGAAAATGAGTAGCACTTTTCTTGCACATGCCTTGTGCATGGACAGAGCTCTGGGCTGACAGAAGTGCACTTCCCAGACAAACGATGGAGAAAAAACACCATGAAACCTTGAGTCTTTGGCTTGTAAACTCCACTGCCAAATTTGAAACTGACAAATTTTAACCTCTCTTACTATGAAAATAAACACATCCTTCCTACTTCAAAGACAGTTTCGAAAATTATTTATGTGGAAGAGCTTTCTGATGCACGGCACCCCTTCTGAATCTTCTGTATGATGCAGAGGGATTGGTCAAAATCTCAGTAGCTGAGTTGTCGCCAAGAGGAAAATTATGGGTAGATAATGACTCACTGTGTCCATAACTTACATACTGCCTGTGCCATCTTAGGAAAAAGTGATTGTGAGAAGAAAAAACAAGGAATTAAACTCAACATGTGATTAATATAATTTGTGTTCTGGCTTTTCTTAGACAGTGGAAGGTGTTCTGTTTGTAAGATCAAAAACATTACAGAAATATCCATATTTATTTTTTTATTTAATTATTGCAAAAAAGTCATTAGGCAGGGAAGAAGAAGGGGAGCAAAATAAATGGAAAGCCAAAACAGTCAAAAGCTGGTCAGGGTTTTTGCAGTGAGTTATTTCTTTCCTTTTTTTAATTTACTTTTCTTTCTTTTTTTTCTTTTTTTTTCCCTTTTTTTTGTTGTTTTCTGAGTTTTTAAAGGTTTTTTTGGTTGATTGGTTTGTTGGGGTTTTTTTGTTTGTTTGTTTTTCACTTGTTTTCTCCTTTTTAAATTTTCATAGTTAAAACATCTTTTGCTATCACTTGTTATTCTCACTCACTTACATCATCATTAACTGTATTGTTGTTGTGGTCTTCAGATTTGTTATTAGAAAAAAGGGTTTCGGTAGTTCACATAAGGAAAGTATCAAGACCATGTACTGCATTATTAAAGAACTTTGTCTGAGAGGAAAAGGAGATATTATAATGCATGTTGTACTACAAGGCTATTTATCAAGAATATTGGTAGAACATACAAGAGCCTGAACAACTTTATTTTTCTTTGAAATTAGTTGTACTTTAGCAAGAGTTTGGACAGATTGTTTTTAGCCCAAACTATATTTTTCTATGGAAAAGGCTTGATATGTATGGAGATCATATTTATGTATTTATGGAAGTAAGAAGTTTCTTTTGCTACATCTGCCTTTGTCTTTCAAGACAAATGTTCTGTCCTTCAGCAGCATTAATAACCTTCCTACTGTAAATTCCCTAATGGGCAGAACAACATTTAGCTCTTAGAATCCTCAAGTGAATATTCTCTTCCAAAACCTAAATCTGCAAGGCTTGTGAAGACATGAGTGGAGTAAATATGTGTCTTGATAAAATTCTTGATTTTGCATAAAGGGTGTATTTAGGGGCAACGTTTGAAATCCATTGAAGTTGGTAGGTCATTCAGCTAATTTGGAATCTGAAGTCAGTAAATATTTTGCTGGAATTTTGGTATCTTGTCTACCTTTTTGTGACTTCTTTATTGAGTGTTATGGTTCCTGCTGCTTCTGCTCACCTCAGCTGGTTAGAAAGGAAAATAAAACCTGGAATCCTGCAGAAGGTGTTCAGTTTCTTGTAGCAGTGACTGTTCAGTTGACTAATTGTCTCTGTTTCACAAATTAATCCTGTTCTCTCTAGAAGATTTTACGCCAGTGAGATGCTTAAAAAAACAGAATAAGAAATGTATTGACAAATGTTTGGAGGAGGAAAAAAATGTGAACCATATTTTGTTTTGAAAATAAAGAATTTGAAATATATCGGTAGGAACAGGCAAGAAAGAAGAATAGTACTGGATTGAAGTGAATTGCTGGAAAGTTACCTGGAAGTGTTAACACTAAACTTGTTCTTAACTTAGTTGGATACTTCTTCTTTTTTACTACTGTGCTTGGAATTGCCTTTACTGCTCAACATTAATTTGTCTGTACTATATTGTTGTTATATATTTCTATTAAGAGTCCTGCAGAATTAATGGTACGGACACCTTTAGTTAAACTACCTGTTAGAATCCTAAAATGGGGGCAGCATCTCACAGCCCATTACTTACAATTTCTGTCTTGCCATATTAATGAGTCTCAGACAACATTGATACACCTGGAGGACATGGGTCTCAAAAGCCCAAGTGCAGCATAAAGGAAATGGACATTCATTTGAGTCTTAGAGCCCTGTGGGATCTTACAGATATAAATTCAGCTATAAATTGACAAGCAACCTTTCTTGCCCTCAGGCTGTCTGAAATCTACGAGAAGATAATTTTGTAGTGTTGGGGGGGGGGCAGGGGAAGCACTCTAATGGATTGCCATTTGTTTAAAATCCAGCTGTGGCACTGTGTTCTGTGTACGTACTCTGTCTTGTTATGGTATGCAAGCTGAATTTAGGCACACTGGCTATAGATTTTCATGGCGAGTCAACCATGCTTCTACACTGCTCAGCATTGACCAATATATGTCAAACAGTTACTAGTGTGGCCTTTTTAGAGTAAGATTAATAAATAACCATGCAAAACCTTTCCAGAACAAGACTGAATTAAGATGGTTTAAATGTTTTGTTTTACTGCAGAATATAAGGAGTCCCAAAGAGGCTATCACTGTCTCTTTTGGGAAAAAAAAAAAAAGGTGCTTCAAAAGCAGACTGAGGGATTTGTCTTGAGTACTCAGATAAGTACTCTAGTATAACCCTCAATTAGCCTGCAAATGTTGACAAGCTTCTTCCTTGGGATTAAACCATTGTTTAGTAGTCATGTAGTACTGAATTAGCAAGGACCATCCAGAAAGAAAAGTCTTTTCAATGTTGATGCTTTCATGTATTAGCTTCCTTTTTTATTTTGGTTTTCCTCTGATGACTTGCTGCACTTTTGTCCTCTGCCAGAAGCTAATCAGAAGCTATTCCAGTTGACAGTAAGTCAGACGGCATATCAATAAAGAACAAAGGCACAGGAGATTTCAGGTAAAAGAATATTGTTCCCATTCAGATAATTATCACTTGTCCATCAGAACAAAACTTGCCCTATTTTTATGTTTCTTGAGTAGGGAATTGGAGTGGGATACTGTTCCATTGAATTTTTCATCAGTTTTGGGTAAGTCACTTCCTTATTCTCATGAATTAGAGACATAACTGCGCCTAACCTCCTTTTTAGAGATTGGTAAAGAGAAAGTGCTATGGAGCTGTTTAGTTTTATTTTTAGATTTTAACCCTAAACCTCCTTTAAAATAGTTTCATGTTGTGTGTAACTTACTACAAAGTATGGGTATTTTTTTGGAAACTGTCACAGAATTTGACCTAGAATCTTAATACAGCCAGTATATATGATTGCAGATATAAGTAGATGATTGTTTTAAGTAGATGATTGGTTTGATTTTTCTGTCTTTCTTTTCCCTTGGAAGATCAGTTAATTGGAAAATCAAATAAGAAGGCAACCGGGACCACCATCAACAGAGATCCTGTACATGACAGCTGGATCTCTAACAATGAGACTTTTGAAATGTCTGTTTCATATTCTGTTTAAGGCAGTGATTTGTAACTTGATTGGCTTGGGTTTGGCTCTGCTACACACGTTTTGTGCCAGTTTTGACAAGTTGTTTGGTTACACGTTGCACGTGTTACATGGTTCACGTCTATAAAACCATGACAAAGATGATTATTTTTCTACTTGGTGTACAACCCTTGTAGTGCAACACACAGTGCTTGTAAATAAGAGACATGCTTGTGAAGGATACTCTTCTGAATGGAAATAGTGCAAGTAAATATAATTGTGAGATTTCAGGAACCTGCTTTCTACCAGATCATAAGGCAGGAGTGATTATGAAGTATTTCTCCCTGAAAAGAGCATTCATACCATAAATAAACCATAGAATCTATTTTTCAGATTTCATAAAGCTTTTCCTTTTTAGAAAGGTTTTTGTGGAAAGTTTCACATACTGTATTTCCTCTACATAGCCTATCTGTCACTGACTGCGATGTAGAAATGTAGAATATCAATCAGGTTATTCTGTAAATGGTTCTAGGTTTCTCTGCATTTTGCTCAAGAAAAATTCTCTATAACCATGAACTCTTGAAAGATTTACATAGAAAACCAAGAATAGTTTCTAGAACACACACAAAAATTTTCCTTTTGTGAAGGTCCCTTAAGCTCTACTAAAGGAGTTAAAAACTGCAGTTTTAGGACTGCTGGTCCTAATGTAGTCCTAGGAGATCGGCATAAATGAGCACTAGGAATATTTTCTAGGCCAGGTTGAAGAAAATAGTAACAAAATTAGCCTAAATTGCTGTCATTTCCCTCAAAATAATCCAGTGGCTAGAAAAAAAACCAGAACTCTAATAGTCTGGATTCCTGGGAAAGGCACACTGAAAGCTAACAATAAAGAAAAAAAAATACAGATGCAGGATAATCTCCATGTTTCCACATTAACACTCATTAATGTGGTTGACTAAATAATGAGAAAGAATTTTCACTTGCAGTATCTAATACTGTGTTTATTCAAATGAACCTGTACTATATGTGATGTGCAGCCCATAATATAAAAGTCAGAGGAGGTTTGTATAGTGTTCCTTTAATATTCATCATCTTCATAGTTTCTTTGGTCTTAGTACACAAATTCCCTTTTAAATGGTTGTCATTTACTTTCTAATACATGCAAAGGCTTTGACTTTCTATTGCACTGGGCAGTTTTAAGTTGCTGTAACACTGGTGAAAGTAAGGGTGGCGTTGCCTCTGAGGAAATGGAAGAACTCCGTAGTAACTCATACTCCTAGTCTTACTTTTTTCTTTGAAATTTTGTCCGGTTTGAACTGTACATAATGAATTTGACCATCAAAATAAAACAGATAGATGTGGTAGGAGCCACCTCCAACATTTTGCATTCTAATAGTGAGATTTATGGCTTTTTCCCATTCAAATGAGCACAGACACAATTAGTTTTTTTTATCCAGAGAAAAAACAAATGGTGAATCATAGCTTCATATCCTAGAGTGTTTGTTATATAATACATATTGAATTTCATTTGTATGCTGCATGCATATGTTTATTATGCTGAAAGCTGATTACCCAATTTCTTCTAAAGTCTTTGAAGGCACTGTGCCAGCCCTTCCTAAAGTTTGCAAGCGTATTGGTTTTGACAGTCAGGAGAGTTTGAGATTTCTGTATTAATTACTCTGTTTACATAAAAATGAGCTTTATATCATTTGTGTATTCCTATTATACATATTTTAGAAATTACAGAGTAATTACAGCAATTGCTTAAACTGCATGTGGTGTCTAATTTAATTTAATAAGATGCAGCTACATCATTTTTCACATCTCATAAAACTAAATATGTAAGACAGTGAAGTCATAATGAAGTGTTGTAACAGTATATAACACATAGAGTTCTAAAAACATTATTCATTTACTTAATGGTAGTTATTCATATAGTTAAGAAATATTGGTATATTTGTCTCCATATACAACGTATAAAGTATGTGAATGATTACTACTTCTCACTTTGTTACTTTATACAAAGAAATGCATGTAACCTTTTCCCTCCCATGTAGGGCATAGCCTTTACCTATTTCAGTCCGGTAATGCGTTTTAGTAAGCTAAAAGGGATGGCCATTTATCAGACTTGACAAGTGGTGGCTGAATAATAACTTTCCTGTAATGCAGACGCTTTCCTGAATGTTTAAGTGCTGATGGTTTGAACATTACAGCTCACCAAATTTTAATTGATTTGAGGTTCACTGATTCACTGACCTCTAAGTAAGTGCCAGAGTACACTGGGGTTTTATTTTCTTTTAGTTGTCTATCTAGATGAATTTACAGTCAAGTGTTTGATCCTCTAATGTCCTATAGGTACCCCAGAAATGTACATTCTGCTCAGATATGTAAAGCCTTCTCTGCCCAAGAGACACACAGTCCATACATACAAATGTACTGGTTTTAGCCGTGTGTGAAGTACAGGAAATGTGAATATTGCTCAAGGAGGCAAGTGCTTGAACAACAAGGCATAATGTTTCTCAAGGCTTGGTTGCGTGGCTTAGAAGTGTAGGTTTCTGAGCTAGGCAGTTGCAGAATAATATAGAATCTGGCACATGATTGAGCTAATTCTGCCTAATTATTGCCAAAGTTTAACTGGAAGACTGAGCAATGCTTTCATTTTCCTCTCATGCCTCATAGCCATAATTCAAGAGTTTGTGACAGAGTCATGGAAACTTGCAGCTATGTCCTTTAGTTACTGAACCAAGAATTTTAATTTCTGGTTCTTTTTTTTTTTTTAGAAAGCTCTCTGGTTTATATGCACACAAATCTCCCAAATATTCTGGCTTATTTTCAGCTTCTTGGTTTTTTTTCTCATTTTGACTTCCAAGACGTGTAGACATCTCTTAACTTCAAGGAGAAATGAGAATAAAAGCTCTTTTGTGCTTTGTGAGCAAATAGGAAGCATTGTAATGACAAATATTTCCTATTGATCAAAAATATAAGCAAAAAAACGCATTTTGTTTTCTGTTTCAGAACAATCATTCAAAAATGCTGTGCTTTCTTCAAAGACATCCATGAAGGATGAAAAAATCATACAAAATAAACGAATGAATATATTCATATTTTCTTGTTTTAAAATCTTAATTTCCTTGTATATCATCATTTATGTTTGGGAAATGCATTTTATATAACACATTCTGTTTAAATAAGAGTGATCTATAGGGCTTTTTCTGGAGGTTTCTGGACTTTGCTCTCCACATGAGACACTGCAACGTCAGTAATAAGTATGTGGGCAATAAGTGAGGGGGTTAAAATATTGTCATTTCATTCATCTAAGGAGACAGATAAAGGAAGTATCGCAAAATAATATCAATTTTGCTTTGTATCCTTATAGAAGAGGTGATATAATAGTTTTAAAAATTGTTTGAAGAAACAGATTCAAACAGTAACAGATAAGAAGTATTAATTGTATTACAGCTTTTTGTAGCTGCTTTCTGGAGAACAGTGCAGTCTCGTCTTCCTCTCCAGATCTTCAAAGGATGACATATTTATGAGGACCAGCCATTTACACAGAAAATTCCTAAACTGATTAGTAAGAAATGGTTACAATGGCAAGTACCCAAAATAAAACAAAACTGTAACTTAGACATTTAATTATTCCTGCAGTGTGTGAAACTTTTAATAGCTGCATAAAAATGTTGCTTTACTTAACAAAACTACTTTAGTTATTTCTGTCTGCTTTGCCAGTTACTCATGCTGCTTAGTGAGTTAATGTTTACACTCATGACATTTATCACTAATGAAAGCAATCATTATAGAATATATATATTTATAGATGTGTAATGGAATGGGCAAGCTGTAATAACTTTTCTACCTCTTCGCAAGTTATATGCATTTCAGATATGAAAAAAAGACTTTCCTATTCTTCTTGACCTATGTATTAATGTACTTTGGCTTGAATTTTAGTGGACTTTAGCTGCTTTTCTTTTTAACACTGACTGAGTGCTGTGTGTGCTGACTTAAACATTGTGTACTGAAATTCACACAGGACTGAAGCAGTTAAACAGTGAAATTCATGATACAATAAGTCATAATTAAAGTCTATTTGATATTTACCTACCACTGGAGAATGGTCCAAGGAAGGCAGTTTCAGCATTCCTTGTCTTTCAGCAAGGGGCTCATGGATGAGTTGAATCTCTGTAATGTGGAGCTGGGTCACAACTGGAAGGTAAATAGAATTATTAATATGATGTTCATTCTTATTAAATTACTGTACACTGTGGTTTTCATATTTTTATACAAAAAAGAGAAGAAGAAATAGGCGATGGAAAAAATGCATGTTTTATTACAGCAAAAGATTTTTGCTGATTTTCTAAACTGTTAGTAACCTAGATAAATAAAGTGAAAAATTCTAAGTTTATTACTAAATATATGTTTAGAGATCTGTTTCCAATTATCTCAATTTAAGCTACCTGATCTGGCCCAGTCCTAAAGACCATCCATTTTATCTAGGAAATTAAAATATTTTCCAAGAATAGAGTGAGGTCCAGGGAGGTAAACCTGAGTATTTTATTTTATTTTATTTTANATGAAATCTAAACTCCAATAGGGAAAAATTTCTGATAAATTCTTCTTTACCTTTGTACTCACTTCTTGTTCTAAACTGTAAAATGGCATGCAGGCTAGATGTGCTTCAAAATTATTTTACATCTAAGGTTTGTTCTATTACATACTGTGCTTTAAGCTTATGTGAGACAGTTGCCAAAATAACACAGGTCTGTATCAGTAATGAGCTTAAGCATGTGTTTTTATAATTTAGCTGTGATTTTCTATCGCATGTTTTGGTAACATATTAACTTGTAGGTTCTATTCTGCTTTAAGTCTGTATAAATGTGCATGTATATGTACTATATATATGTACATTTCCTGTAATATACAGATAGTATTGTTTATAATTTTTATATATACACCTATACACACTTACAAAATAGTTGCCATTATTAACATGGAGATGTATTGTTATTTACACTGGGATAAATCATCAGTTCCCGAATCACGAAAATTTTGAGTGAAGTGTCACTTAATGAGACTTTACTCTGAAGATTCCTCTATGTATTTAGACAAATATTATTGTAGTTTTCTAAGATTCTTGAAAACGTGTAAAAGTCCTGACCAAATGATAGAATGGGGAAAATGTTAATGTTGCTAAGTTTTACTCCTTTCAATATATGTGAAATAATTTTTTTCTGTCCTTGAGAAAACAGATTGCCTAAGTTAGTTTCATATGCTAGAAGTTCAGAAGAGGGATCATTAACACTTTATTTTGAGAAAGATGGTAACACCATATTCAACTTTTCCAACAGGGATGCTATCCTGTTATATCTTTCAAACTGATTTGATGAGTTCCAGCACTATTTTTCATGCCTAGTCTTGAGTTCAGATTCTGTTTCAACTGTGAAAGCTGGTAGTTGGAGTAACAAATAAAATTGTAAACAAATTTCATACCCCAGCTTTTCTTTTTTGTCACAACAATATCAAATACTGCACTAAGAGGAATGTACAGTCAGGTCTTAGCGGCCTGAATAAAAATTCCACAACAACCTCCGTTTTGTCCGACCTTTCAGAAGCATTTTATATTGTTTTTCCCAGAGCTTTTTATATACCTATTTTCTATAAGTGATACACTTTAGTATGGGAAAAAACCAAGGGAGAGTTTAATCTACTCCCAGAAAATTAAGTTGGAAAGCTATGAGTTCTGTTTTTCTCCAAACTACAGCTAGTCAATAAATATTTTGTCTTACTGTTAGGGAATTAGGAAGAAAAAAATATTCACGAAAATTGAAAGTAACTACAGTCTCATGCAAATAACATTTTCTGAAGTTTTATGTGTTATAACTCTCCCTCCATAACTAAATCTTATTCTCTTGGTGAATTGTGCCTCATATGAGATTGAAAAAGAAGACCAATGAGGTCTCTTCTCTCACTCAACTGTGAAAACGCCTCAGGAAGATGATGCACATTCTTATATGCACTTCTTTCTCTTCCCCTGACATGCCTTCATACTAGGATGAGGAGATCCTTACTGCTCAGTGTTTTGATTAACCACTTAATTCTGAACTCCTTTTGAGGATGTCTTTATTAATTTGCAATCTGGTATGCAAAGTCCAAGCCCTTCTGCTCTTCTACTCCTCCCTCAGAGTATCTCTTAGGGGTCAGGCTGTTCCTTTCCATGAAACTGCTAGGAGATTTTTCACAGAAAATCTGTCTGTCTTAGCTCTGCAGTGTTGTCAAAGATTAGGGCATTGTGAAAAAAAAATTGTGTGATTTGAGATCTCACTGAATTGTTTAGATGATGTTCAGCTTGCTGGGATACTCTTTTTGAGCTCCTTCTTGGCGATTAGATAATTCTACAGACACAGGCATGATTTGGTGACAGTTATGCTGCTTGTAAACTCCAGCTTCTTGATAATACAGGAAGAAAAGCTGTGTATCTGACTTCAACAAAGAGTTAAAGTGATGTTCTAAAAATGGGAGTACAAAACCTCTTTGAATAGACAATTATGTCGCCTCTTGGAAACAGATTTATCCTGTGTTGTTTAGTAGTGAAAAGAGGAAGACCTAGTGGAGGCTGTCAAAGTTCACCTCAGGGAGGCTGGTGAAATTCCCTCTCAGAATTCTTTTATTTGCATCTACAGCCTGATTCCCTGGTACAAATCAGAAATCTCCTGTGTATCAATGGAAGCTGGAGAAGACTCTTTGATTCTTCTTGCAACACAAGTGACATCATCCATGACACAGATATAATTTCCATTGATTCCACACAGAGCTTTATGTTAGCATCCATCTAACATTTTATCTTTAACACACAATAAACCCCTACAGCATGCTACCAAGAAAAGGAATATTTTTTAGGTTTCAATTAGCTAGTGAGGTTTCATGGACTTACCATTAGAAATAAGTGACAGAGCCCAGTTCAATCTCTGCATGAATTCAGTTATTTCTTCTCTGAAGCAGTTGCCAAAGCAGAGGAAGGCTTGCATAGTCTAAGAAGTTTCCTGAAGATAACTTGGGTTAGTTCTCACTTTCTGTTAAGAAAATAATATATTAGTTTAGCTAACTCCACTCAAGTAGGCTTCTTTGCCCTTCTCCATTTTGAAGTGGAATGACCAGGTAATCTAGACCTCAAACAGACCCCTTCTTAGTCACTGATTTTATAAATACCACTTACAGTGTTAGGATTAACATCCTACTTAGACTAGAAAAGATTTGTTTAGGCAATAGTCTGGAAAGAGTCAAAATTTTATTTTTAGAGTAAGAATAGAAACAATCTGTAGGTTTTGGATGAAATAGCTCCACTGATGATAGTCCTATTAGGCAGCAGTCTCACTCACTCTGTCTTTATCTGAATATAACACTGAATGTCAACATCCTCAGATGAGATGACAGCTTGACTTTGGGTGGGTAGACAATATGTGTTTCTACCAGATTTTTTTCTCAATGTTCAGCTAAACTCCCAGAGAGAAATCTTTGAAAAGCAAAGAACAAAACATAAGGATTCTTGACTGTAGAGGTTAGGTTTGTTTTTATACTCTCAAGATGCTAGGAAGATGTATATGCTTTGAAAAATCATTACAGGTTGGGAGAAAAAAATGCTCTTTTCATCTCTTTGTGTGAGCCACCTTTTTGTTTTGAGGCATAGAAGTATGAGACTAATGGAGAGCAAGGCTGGGTCTGGCATGGGTATTGAAGGCCATCAGTGTCACAGGTTAGCAGATCATAAGAGCTAGAATTATGACCACACAGGAATAATTGTAAAAGGTTTTTTGCCTTCTTTCCCCTTTTCCCAAACTAATCACAGAATCAGTCTTCCTTATTTTATTCTGCATGTAAAAACAGTAAAAAAGCTGAAGACAGTAAAAGCTGACACCTTAGCTTAATAATTTGACAATTTTCAGCTGTAGATGTACAAGAAAAATTGAACTATAGCAACCATGAAATATCTGTACTGGTTGACAGTAGTTTCAAGAGACTATATATGAGGCTGGTTCTGTGGTGAGTACCAGATATGTAAATTGTTTAATTGTGGGTGTTTGTTGCCTTGTTGGTTTTTTTTGTTTTATTTTTCTTAATATATTTACATTATTATTTCTATTTATAAAACTTTTTTTAGAACTATTTTATTTTTTACGTCCTCTTTATTTCTATAGAAAAGCTAATACCATTTTAAAAGTGTGCGAAAGGCAGCAATAACAAGAATGTAATTTCTTGTAGATAATTTCATTTTTGTTCTTTTGTTATTGTTTATCTAGAGAAACTAGAAGAAATAAAATTCTTTTGCATAAATATAATGGAGCTGATAAGTATATACCATTTAATACAGCAGTTGGGCAGCCAGGACAAGCAGGTTTAAAGGAGGAATATCTAATGCAGCATCATTTCAGAATGAGATCCGGAAACTGGAAAGCAGGGTTTCTACACGTGTCTTTTTCAGAGATATTGGATGAACCACTTAAACTTGCATAATTCTGTAAGTTTACAAACTGTTAACATGGATCAAAATGATATTTTGCTGACTATTGAGAGAGGTATATAATCATTTGAGATCTTAAGATGGAAGTCTTCCCTCCTCCCTCTACCCTCACCTCCCCACAAGTTATTGAGAGAATCATTCTCTCTCTCAAAATTTTTCAGTGATTATTCTTTTTTTACATGCCTTAAAGAGGTCTGATATTCATGAAAACTTGCTCCTTTCCTTAGTTTGTATAAATTTAGCACATGTTCCAACAAGAGTGCCTTGATCTAAAGGCTGGTTTTGGGAAACAACATTTTTCATCCTGTACATTTCTGCCTTTCACTCACTTTTAACTAAGATTGTGCTAGTTGCACTTTCACATGCTGATGGATGGCTGAATTGGCCTGGTGTGAATCAGACCTCTAGGATGTCATATATAATTCTGGAGGCTGAAACAGTTAACAAACAGCTTCCAGGTAACAAAGAAGCTATTAAAACCTGTCTTGAAAGTAGATGTTGTTTTTTTGAAGACAGTGGGGAAAACACGTGTGTACCAGTGTGGTTCTTCTGTCTAAATGAAAGTCCTTGATGTGCTCTTTGTTCTCATCTGTTTGTTCAGTTGGGTATAATGGCCTTCTCTTTATTACATTTAACAACAAGGTAATCTACCAATGGCAGGCAGCGAGAAGAATATTATATATTCCATTGCTAGCACTGGACTCAGATGAATGAAAATGGATTCAGACTTTACAGCTCTTTTCCAGAACCTAGAGAGAAGGCTACTCTTACTCTGACTGTCTCTTTTTTGTTTAGTGGTAAGTGGTTAAAAATAATGAAAATATTTTGTAGTGATAGCTTACATTCTTGTTTTTATTTTTTTTTTTATGACTGGGAATTTTGAAAAATTGTAGCTCTTGTAGGAATAAGTGTAACTTGAAAACAGAGCAGCTCTGAAAAAGTCTATCTGCAAGATGTAGCCTGTTGAATATCCAGTTGCATCACAGAAATAATGTTCATGATAGATGTATTCAAAACAGTGAAAGAAACTTTTTCTGTATATGGGACATTGGAGAGGGGAAAAAATCTAAAGATTTTAAAATTTGATGTTAGGTAAAATCTTGGATTTCTTACTTAGTGATTTGGAATTTACTTGAAATTTACTTGGCATTTTTCCTAAATGAAAACAGGAGGCAAGAACCTCACCTGATGTAATCTGGCATGGCTCCACTGAAGCCAAACAACACAGTGTTTGAAGCATCTGAGGAACTGACTGCTGCTTTCAGAATGGAGGCTGGTCTTTATTCTATCACTTCATCTATCTATTTGTTTGTTTGTTTGTTTTAATTTATGCAGATCAATCACCCTATTTATTGGAACTAGAACGCCTAACTCATTTATTACCTAAAGCGTTTTGTGGTCAAAGGGGAGAGAGGGCTGCAGTTTTCTGTGCAGATTGCAGAAGTACTGTACAGTGGAGTGGAGTGTATCTATTAATCTCATCTAAAGAAGCAGACAGTGAAGAGGTTCAGTTCTGTGACAGCTTAACCATTAACAGCATCCCAAACTTGATTTTATTTCTTCACTTTTTTGGACTGAAAACTCTGTGGCTGAGATTTATTATGTCATTGTCGTCTCTGCCTCTCCCCTGTCTCATCTGTATTCTTTACAGAGCCTATAAACATGGGCTGTCAGCAAGCTAAACCTGTCAGATTTCCATTTCCCCCCTCCTCCGTCTGCTACTATGCTGCCCGAGAAACAGCCCTGCACACTGCACCCTCACTATGATTCTCATGATCACATCTCATTCATCACTGTGACTCCAAACTCAGCTCAACACATTAGAAAAAAAGGTCAATGATACGAAAGGAAAAGAGAAATAAACAACTACCCAGCGGAAGCGGTTGAGCTACAGGAGACGTGGGAGGTAAGATCGGAGCCAATTTCTCTGCCAGCAGCTGTACTGGGCATAAAGTACTTGCTATACAAGTTCTAAGTGTTTTAAACTGGAGGGTTGTGAAGGGGTTTTCTGCAGCTCCTCGTTTATTTCCCAGCACAGAAGCATAGTGAAAGGATAGAAAACCTTAGTTAAAGGTGGGAAGGTGATAAAACTTTTTACAACTGGAGTAAAGATGACAGATTGGTTGCTGAGTGACTAGAAACCTGAGAGCATGCAAGATTTGGACTCAAGAGTTCAATAAACAGTGATGAAAGGACAAGTCTAAATATACTTTCTGAGCCAAACTTTAAGATGCTTTTGTTTTGTATTGGGGAGAATTTTGTATGGATGGAAAAGAAATTATTTTATATGAAACAGTAATATTCTGTTAAATGGGGTCTGTTTCCTCCTATGTGCTACTCTAGGTAGAATTTATTTTAAAATTATTCTGGTTTAGTGATATCCCGTCTCCATTCTCCTCACTACTTCTTCAGTCATTTATACTCAGTAGGTTTGTTTTCTTGATCAGGAATTATGTTATTTGCCTTTATGCAATTAATTTTTTCTCCAATTCTTTAGCACTTTTCATCATAAACAGAAATATCTGTTAACTCTTTTATTATTTGCATTTTGCAAATCTATATTTAAAATATTGATGTGATACCATGCCAGTAATTTCTTTCTCTCAAGCAAATAAGGAAAAAAAAAAAAAAAAGAGAAACTGCAGAGCCTAGAATAAATAGTTTGTAAAACTCTGCTCGGTAGAGTTTTTTTCTCACAAATGGTAGTAAACTTCTCAGGATTTTAGTTTACACTTTTATTTATGTATGCAATAATTGGTTAAGAATTTGATATGGCCCCTGATAATAACATATTGCACAGCAAGTGAGGTGACTTTGATCAAACAGTCAAGAATATAAATATCTCTATTGAGTAATGATATGACTATTCTTTATGTGAGCATAGATAGTTTGTCTCCTATCCTTTTTAAACATGTTTCTGTCCAGCTTGTGTTACAAGCTTGTTTTTATGCTTTATATCTTAGGCTAAAAAAAAAAAAGTAAATTGATTATTTGATAATTCTCTTTGAACAAAGGAACAAAAAAGGCAGAAGACCTCTAGTGAAATTACCAGGCAAATGATAAAACCAAAAGCATCCAATGATTAAGCAGGAAAAAGTCTATTTCATAGAAAATTGTTCCAATGATGTCCATTGAGTGCAATACTTTGGATGCAACCTTCAAATCTGTTACCCATGTGCCACTGACTCATAAAAAGTGAGGAGGAATATTACCCTGTATTTTTACTCTATTTCTCATTCTTTTTGAAGCATTTGCTATCATGCCAAAGCTGAAGACAAAATGCTGGAGTTTGTGGTTCAAAACACAATAGCACATTTTACAGTCACTTGTGAGAAGAATCTAGCAGAATTTGGGGAGAAACTTCTTAAAATTCATAAAAGGAACTTTTGCACAAAAAATAAAATTGAGGACTGTAATATCCCTTTCTTCTTTGCAAGAGTTTGTGTTTACTTCAGTAAATGTAATTGCTCTCAGTGTCCATTGGTAAGATTTTTACTCTATATTCATAATACTCCATGAAATGGTAGTATGAAAATTCATCCATTTTAAACATACCAAACATCCTAGCTTTAGTGCGTAGGGGAAGTTAAGATTCCCCAAATCAGGTAACTGCATTAACACATTGTACGCATAATAATGCAGCAACTGAAAAAGAAAAAAGCTGAGAATGTGGAGTTATGATATTAGGAAAAAGTTCAAAGTTGAGCTGAAAATAGATAAATTCTTGATTAATGTGAACTGTAAGGAGTACAATAAATTGTGGAGAATAAGAACCAGAGAAAAGAGAAGCACATTTGAGTTCCTACCAACTACTGTATATGAATACAGCATTGTGATATAGCACAGCTCTGTTCTGACATGACCCATACTCCAAAATAAGTAAAGAAAGCCTGCTAGAAATTTGAAATTTGTAGAATAAGAGGTGTGAAAAACACCCGGCAGTAAACCTATAAAAGAGGCTATAACTGCAGAACAATTAAGAAATAAATGTGAGTTGCTCTCCATGAACTACATTGAACTGCAATAATAACAGTGCTGGCAGTATGAAAATTATGATCCTACTAAAGGAAAACAAAATAGAGGGTAAGATCAGAATAATAAATAAGTTGTGGTAAGAAAATGGGACTACATTAGAAAATAAAAGTATGAGAAAGAAATATTTTTTTAGAGTGTAACTTGTAAAAAGTTATAAACAATGCTGTTATCTACCACATTACAGCAAAAAAAAAAAAAAA
>VZRM01005002.1:162633-363408 GCA_013397955.1 Grantiella picta
AAAAAAAAAAAAAAAAAAAGATTGGGTGGAGGATGAAAGGAGGAAGGAGAAAAGTCCAGAATCCAGTACTTCCCTCTTTATTGTTATACTAGGAAAAAGTCAACTCCTAGCCAATTTATCTTCTGGCATCAAATGAGATTGTTTCAGTTATCCTGATCAATACCAGATGAGAATGAGGTGTAAACCAAAGATTATTTTGCACTGAGATATCAATTTTTTTATGTTTCTCTGCTAAAGTAAACTATTGAACTTGGCAGACTGAGCCTGACAAGTACTTCAAATTTGAAGTAATGTCTTAGAAAAATAAATGGATATCTCACTTTCCCCTCTTGACTAATATAATAAAGTTTGCATTACATAATGCACTGCTGTCCAGATAGATGCTGGAAGGCTACATTAAGCTATGAAAAATTGTCTTTAACTGATGTATGAAAGGTAGCTATTTTAAAATAATAGGGCTAAGGACAGAAAGGCAGTTTGGAAAGTGAGCACTTTCAAGTGACAAATTCATCCCACCAAGCAAAATTTGTATTAGCATTCACCGTATAGTAAATATCATTAGTATTATGACAGAACTAGCCTACTCTTAGTTGCTTGCAATCACCAAACTAGACTTGATTTGCCAGACTGTAACTCAGATGCCTGTAATACACATATGTATGGGTTGGGTTTTCTATTCCTGTATTTCTTAAGTAGGATTGGTTTAGTTGCACAGACTTCATTATCCAAGCTTAGCAGCTCAGCTGGCTGCAATCAATAGTGTGTAGACCAAGACAGATTCACAAAAAGAGCAAGATTTTACCTTCATTAAAGACTTCACTGTGACTGATAGAGGTCAGGTCTGTCTATTGGCTATGACAGCTATAATGCTTGCAGTGCACTCAAGCCAGTGTTTGCAACATAAAAGGATGCACCACACTAAAGCTTGACATGACCACCGACCCCTTTTTAATTTTCTGGCAATGTTTACTTCCCATTTGACAAGGTCTTAAAAAACATTATTTACTATATGGAATTAGGAAAAATATTGAAACACATTCATATTTCTCTTCAGAAGCAGCTATTACTCTTATTTCTCAGAGAGAAGCCTCTTTCTGGGAGTTCTAACTACTCAGTTCCTCTATTCCAGGCTTGGCGGCTTTATTTAGACCTCTTGAAAATGTGAAGAGAAGAGCGTACATTTGCATGTTTAAGAAGTGTTTAGTCTTGATTAGTGGTGCATAGGAAATCGAGCAGGGTCTTATTTTTACCACAATTTATTCATTCAATGTTATCTATAATGCTATTTATTTAAAACGTATAGTACTGGTCAAAGAACTGAGTATATTTGAACATTGAATTTTATTTTTGCTTCCACTTTTCCCTACAAGATTTCCATGATTCAAAAAGACCTATCAGTTCTCTTGCATGTCTCTGTAATGAAAATCACTGTCTAATATCATTAGGGAATGCATCCTCTGAGTGTGCTGCTTCACTTCTTTACCCCCTCCAGCGAAGGCAAATCAAACACTTAAACAAGATTAGCACTGTTTCAAACCTCTTGCACAAATATGAACCAAGTTATAGTGTAGGAAATAATATGTTCTCTTTAAAGTTATTTTACTTATTTTTGTTATGTCAATGTTTGAAATGGTTTAAAGTCATTCAAGAGTGACCAGAATACAGTATCAAGTGTAGCTTTTTTCTACTTTCTTTCATATGCTGCCATATGAGTATGTATAGTAGTGCTTGCCATTTTATTTTCTTCAGGACACAGCCTTTAATATTTTTTTTCCCAAATACTATATTTAGAAAATGGAAAAAAAAAAAAGGCAAGTATTTTATAAAAAGCCCATTAATTAATTAGAATTGAAAAATTCTACAGATTTATTACAGAAGAGAGAGAGAATAAATAAAGCAATTTTTAAAATGTAGTCAGATAATTTTATGGTTAGTCTTACAAGAATTTTGCCAAGCAGTTGGAATTCAAACTACTCCCTTCATTGTGCATTATATTCATTACTGGTACTGTAGTTAATATGTTCTTGGCATTCTGTTGCCTATTACAATAATGGGACATAATGAGATCTCTTTTTTAGTGCACAAGGTGTAAAAAGTGTACTATTCAGGATTTCTCAGGCAACCACTGGCATCTAGTCAGCACTGGGATATATTTTCTAGTAACCTAAGGCAGTCTGCACCCTGGCATGTAAGAGTTGTGAGTTAAGCCCACACAGTAGCCAAGCCCCACACAGACACTTGATCACTGTCCCCAGCCAGGCTGGGGAAGAGAATGGGAAAGGTAGAACTGAGAAAACTCATGGGTTGAGATAAAGACAGTTAATTAGGGAAAGCAAAAGTTGTGTACACAAGCATAAAAAACCAAGGAATTAAATTGCCACTTCCTATGTGCAGGCAGGTGTTCAGCCGCCTTGAGGAGAGCAGGGCTCCATCACATGTAGTGGAGACTTGGGAAAACAAAAGCCATCCCTCTGAAAATCCTCTGCTTCCCTCTCCTTTCCCCAGCATGAAATCCTGAGCATGATGCCATGTGGTGTGGAATTCCCTTTGATCAACCAAGATCAGCTGTTCTGACTGTCCCCTGCTAGTTTCTTGCTCACCCCCAGCCTCCTCGCTGTTGGGGCAGAGTGAGAGCAGAAATTACCTATATGCTGTACAAGCACTGCTCTGCAATAAATAAACATCCCCATGTTGATAATGCTGTTTTCAGCACAAATCCAAGACATAATCCCACACTAGCAACTATGAAGAAAATTAACTCTACCCTAGCTGAACCCACCAAATTTACCTACTTATGAGGTCCAACTTGCAGTCCAGCTTACAAGGTTTCTATGGGAAACTTTGTATCATGTGCCATGGAGAAAAGGTACACTTAAGGTGAACTTACTGGTCACTCAAAGAGAATATCCCACCTACTGTATGTCTTGGCTTGATGTTTTTAGCAGCAAAGAGCCTGAGAAGCAGCATGGGCACAACCTTTGTAGGAAATTAGAATCTTTCCCTTTCCTTTCATAAGTACTTTAAATGTTTACATGACAACACTTGTATGTCCAGGAAAGGAGAAAAAAATATTCTTGTGAGCTCTCTCTGTTCAAATATAGCTGAATGTGAATATTAACTCTCCTGCTGCTGCATTTCATAGGTGAGATGAGGAAGAACTAGATCTAAGTCAATACAGTGGTATACTGCTAGCTGTGATTTGGACAAGAAAGATTGTCTTTTAATTAAAAAAAAACCACAAAAAACTTGTCATATCCAAATTATTACAGGTTTTGTTTTGACTGTGCAGAGCAGGAATCAATTCTTGATATACCATGTTGATATGGCACCAACCTTACCAACATCATTTCCAGTGGATGTCTAGTGACAAAACAACTTTGCAAAACACAAGCTCCATTTACAAACCATTTTTCTCAGTAAATTCTTTGTCAAGCAACTTCTCTTTCCCTCAAAATTTGTCCATTATTATTTATGACATAAGGGCTGTAAAAAGTAACAATTTGGATATATCAGCTTATTTAAAATATCTTTTTTCAATCTTTTGGTTTAAGAACCATCCTTAAGCATTTCTAAGAATTAATTTAATTTTACTTAACAATTTATTTTTACTTTTCCTTTGTGATACTACTGCAGCCTTACATTAGTATGCAAAAAAACAGGAAATAGTACTAAAAATTGTAGCCACCCCTAATAGTATCTCAGAGTATTGCTTTTCCAGAGACATTCTGAAAGAATAAATTAAAATAAAATCCACCATTGTACAAAGTCTGTTTCTTTGTATGTATCTAAAGTGCTTCATTAGTGATAATTTGTTTCTGAATTTGCTTTTTACTACCTTTTTTTGTTTGGGTATCCAAGGTAAATACAATAAAAATAACTTGTACACAAATATGGCAATATCAGCAGAAACATTTTCTGTTTTCATTCTAATTTCATTTTTACTTAGAGTAGTTCGCGAAATAACAGGGAAAATTCCCTTCCAAGAAACTTCTCCAGATTTTCTTTTTGAATTTTCAGCTTTTAAAGAAAGGAAAGTCTAAAACAAGAAATATAAGAGATCTATAACACTTGAAATTTAAAATTCTGTAACATATTAAAACTACTTAGAAGGTAGTGATATGAGAAGCTGAAAAAAGTAATAAATTTTCCAAATTTGTGCTTTATAGCATGCTTTCAAGAAGTTCAGGATAGGGAATATAATTTGATGCATTCCTTAGGAATACTTAGATAATATTAATCAATTCCATTTGAGATAGGAAAAAGAAATGACACCCCAGTTTTATTTTAAACTGTTTCTCTGAATGGAGTAGTTGTTAACAGTGCTTTAGACTTCAGGGACTGACATGACTTAGAGAATCTTTTACTAATGAATATATGGATGAAAAAATCCACCTGGATTTTAGAGTTTTGATCAAGCTTTCATAGTTGGAAAAATCACTATTTTGTAATGTGAGAAAAAAAATTGAAACATAAAGACAATATCAGGACCAAGTTTTTATAATTTCATTGTAATAAAATGTCTAGAAATAGGAAATTTAAAGAATTAAATATTTTATTAAATTTCCTTTAAATAATAATAAATTAATAAAATTGCTACCTATTTTAATTTTTTAAATATCATATTTGTATGCATTTAGATTCTAGAAATGTGCTTCTATTCTCTATATTGACTTTCATTGAGATTGGCTTACAGAATGGTATTAATTTAAATACCCACTTTTTTTCCCCTGTGCTTTTCCAAATTTTTCATTTCCTATGAAACCATGCTAATGAATGTGTCTTCACTTAGTATCATAATCTTATTTAAAGATTTCATTCATTTGTTTTTTTTTTTTCCTGGTTAACATCCTTCAACTATCTTTACACTTAGAGTCTGAATTTCCCCCTCATTAGACAAAGACAAATACAAATGAAAGCATTAGACATAGCCATTTTTACTATCAATGTTCAAATTAAAATTCTGTGACGCTCAACCATTCTCTTGTTTCTTACTCCTGCTTCCAAAGAGATGAATTTTGGGTTTCTCTTCATTTACTTATTTTCATTTCTTCTTTTTTCCTTTTTCATCTATACCAATCTTATATTAAATAACCCCAACATTAAACCCAGGATAGACCAGCTTGTTTTTTATTGGTGTTGACTTCAGAAGCCTGGTTTTTATTTTAGAATTTTTGCAGAAAATAGCCCTACATTTTATATGTTCATAAAATATTACCGGGTTACTCGGTTTAGTTCAGATGAAAATACCTGTACGTTGCCCAGCTGTTTTAATAATTGCTTAACCAGAGACAAGACTCGTTCTGGGATTAAAAATATATGAGTTCAAATCTCCAGTCCATGAGAAATTCTGTTATTCTTTATTCTATGTGAGAAAGGGGAATTTTATTTCTTGCCTTATAAAGATACTGACAGCAATAATTCCCTACAGATTATTGAGCATTTAAACGCTATCAGAAAATAAAGGCCTGGACAGATAAATGTCTATCGATAGACCTATATAATGTGCCTGCTATTCTCAGAAACTTCTTAGGTGGTGAAATGCCTGATACTCACTGGAATTCAAATAAAAATATGCACATTTTTATCCAAAAGGGATGTCTTGAACTTTGGTCTCATGCTTTATTGTAATATAATGGTGAAATAGTATAATTATCCTAGTTAGAAAGAAAAAGAAGGCACATGGAAAATGCTGTAAATGGCTGATGTGAAGAGGAGAATATTGAGAAGGCATTGTGGAAGGAGACAGACAGATGTATCTACCAGACAGTGCTCCCATGTTTCTACTGTTATTCTTCACATAAACTCCATGAATAGCAACTCAAGATTTCTGCCTTGTTTGGTTTATTTCTGGCCCTAGCTGAAATACCAGAAAATTGTCTTCTTCAGGAGACTTCATTGCCTTTATATAAATGAACATATGGGACTTGTACCTTTATGTCATATTCTGGAAGGCTTCCGCTACTACTGCCTCAACACACAGCTTTCCAATTATGTCACAAAGAACGTGAAACTATTATGTATGAGCTACAGAGTAGTTGTTAAGTGATATCCTCTGCATGGAGCTAGTTAGTAACTGCTGAGTGAAACTATTCAAAAGACACTTCTCAAGATTTCACAGGACTAATAAGCAGAATTCCAGGTTAAGGAGTTGCTGATGTTGGTATTTTTCAATGAATAATACGTTTGAGTTCTTTCAATGAGCTCAAAAAATAAACAGGAGAAAGCAAGGATTTTGGTCTTCATAGCATTTTTAGTCTATAAGAAGTTTGTTAGTTTCATAAGTTCATGAAAATATTTTGAAAAATATCTGAGTTTGTTAATGCAAATCAAAATTCTTCAAGTTTTACACTGTGAAAATGGCAGAGTTTTAATCAAGTTAGTTGTTAATATTTAGTATCACTCATCCTTCCATGAGAAACAGAATGTAATGAGCTTCATCTTACAGAAGTGTTTTCTATTTAGGAATCTTGTGGTGAAGAAGTGCTTGATCTAGCAGTCTAATAGTTCTTGATTAAGTTGAAGATATTTATTTGTATGAAAATATATTGACAGAGTGTTGTCAACTCTGGCTTTGATCCAATAGGTCACTTCTTTGACAAATAGGTAACTTTTCAGCTTATCCAAATTTACTAAAAGTTTTGTTTAATCACACATAGAATACTCTGCCTATAAATTACTAACTTAATTAGAACTGACAGTGAAAGAAATCAATTCTTCTTTGTAGTGCAGATGATCTGTTCATAAACTCAGTGTTACTATCTGAATTTTACCAGCATAACCATACCAAATGAGTAACTTATAAATATCAGCCTATTGCATCAACATTGTCAAATTAATAATTGTAAGAGAAATAATGATTCATATTTCAAAATCACCACACTTTTCTACTTTTTAATTCTGTGGAAAGCACATGTCGCTCAGTTCTGGCCTAGGGGATAAGTACCCATACAGACGCTATTATAAAATGTTTCTGATCTTTTTCTCTTAATATCTGTGTTGTTCTTCTCATTTTTACCCTGTATCTCTCCTTGAGGATCCTGCACATCTTACTAGAATAGAGACCTATCCAAAATTTGAGATCTCTCTAATTTTGAAATTTAATGCTTCTCCATATATTTGCAGTTTTCTACAAATGTATATAGTATAGCACACATGTCATTAATCCAATAATTCGTTATGCCATGGCTGATCCATTCTAAATGCTCTCTACATTGCCACAAACATTGCCTGCTGCACAGAACTGATGGCTAACACTATCTGACAAGTTGCACTACAGTTTCTGGAGAGACTAGAGTAGCAAATATATAATGTGGATCGTGTTAATGTTCTTGAAATGATTGATAAGTTTTTAATTATAAATCAAATTTTAATTTAGTTACTCTGTTCAGCCAAGTATATCTTATGAAATTTAATGTATGTAATATTAATGCATGATATAATTGAGTTTCCAGTGCTGGTAGATTTGGTTGCTTGAGAATGCAGAGTAGATCTTTACATAATGACTAGTTTTATGACTGGGAACTTAGTCCCATAAAAAGGAATACAGGAAACTACCTTTTTTAATGGTATTACTTGTACTGGAATTGTGACATGAGAAAAAGTTACTGTCTGAGGTCTTGATAGACTTTTTTTTCCATCTGTGCCCTAGCCTTGATAGCAGTGAAATATAACATTTTTGTATAAATATTGTGATGCTGTCTCTTCTCTTAGGCACTGTGAATCCTACATAACTTTATGGAAGTGTACGGTCAAAGGCAGTTAATAGCAGCCAGTCAAGGACACCTTCATGTTATTTTAATTTCCTTACTAAATATAGATAATAGATCATGTTTTCCCTGATACACTTTTCAGGTTCAAAACACTTGGCATGCATTCAGTTTGATTTCTGCAGTCAGTCTTCCCTGGGTTTAACAGCATGTATGTGTTTTCATGATTGGTAGATGGCATTTATTCCTGACTTTCTCTGGAAGAATGGAAATTGTCAAGACTCTGCCATATATTGTTGCTTGTATTTAATTTTCCCTTCTTTTCTTAAATTTCTCTAGTATTAATTTCAAAAATTCCCAGAAAGCTCGTGAGTCTGCTAGACTTCATGTCTTCAGTAGTTTAACCAATGGTACATTTACATTTTTAATTACATTTGTACCTTGTTGATCAAATTAACTGTAGGCAAGCCATTTCAATAAATACAATATGTTGAATAGTATATGACAAAAGAAAAATTAAGTTATCTTGGAACTACTCCTATGTTGTTCAAGTTGTCTTGGAACAACTCCTATTATAAAATATTTCAAAATACTTATGGTTTTTATAAGTCAAATATACTGTCTGGAGGTTTCAGTGCTTAATTAGAAATTATGATTAAAGGAAACTGAGTAGCCAAATAGTGCCATAAATTTTTTTTGTGTTTATTCTTTTACATTGAATTAAGGATCTCATTTTTTAAAAGACTTTTAATTGGAAAAATGTGGAGCCAAACTTTATTGATCATAAATAAACATTTGTTATTCCATACTTTACTAAAAGTGATAAATTCAGAGTTTGAGAAAGAATAACAGTTTATCATCTTGGTATTTAAACAGTGCTACCTTAGTAGTAGCACAGGCAGCAAAAGGAAATTTGCATTTCTTCACTTCAATTTTGAATAAGGGAACTCCCCAGAACTGGATATGTTTAGTTTGACTAAAAACTTACTTTTGATCTTCTACCTGCTTGGGATAGTTTACCGTTTTTTTTGCAGTTTTTTCTTATTGCAGCCTAACAGTATAGGAATTCCAATGGGGATTTGATATTTGGATTTTTAAAGAGATTACTTCAACATGTTTTTCCTCATTGTATTAAGTAACTTAGAGAATGATTAATATGGCTCTATATACCTGTGACTTTTAAAAATAATTTACACATTTTAGGTTAAAATTAATTAATATCTCTTCATTTTATTGATGAACTTCTAGTTATTTCTTGTTTGCTGCTAAAAATAAAACTCTGCTTTGGTTTTCTGCTTCTATTTGTTTGCCATCATTCAAGGTAATGATTACAGACTCAGACTTTCAGTCACTATTTCCAGTAATATTAGAAAAAATTCCACATACATGTTATTCATAGGAAGCTGTATAGTTAAAAACAATATATACCTGCATGTGGGCTGGAGGAAAAATATGGTTCTTAATGTTGCTTAGAGGGAGGCTGGTTCTCCAAGAACAGGAGATTAATAGTATGTCTTGCAACACTGACAATAAAAGTAGCTTTATATCAAATTAAATTAGCACCATAGAATCCTAATAATCCTAAATACTTCCTTGGACACTATTATTGGACAAACTGTACAACCCATAACACTTAATGTACCAGTGATGATAAAGATGTAGCAGAAGCTGTAATTCGAATAATCTTTCAGCTCTCCTTTCTCACACTCTCATCTTCTATATTTTTATTCCCTAATGTTTATACTGGTATTTGTAAAAATAAACGTTATTGCCATGACCCTGTAAAGTTCATAAAAATCCTGTTGGAGTAAATAGTCAGAGAATCAAGTCCCAAATTTCTAAAATGTTGAATACCTTTAGTATTCTTATTTTGGGACTCATAGCAGATGTAAAATTTCAGGCAAAATACTGGAAAATAAAAATTCATATCCCAATAATTTTCAAATAGAACTTAAAGGAGAAAATATACCACACTACTTTTTAAAGTAAACAAACATACAAGCTCATTTCTAGCCCTTGACTGTTCCTACTTCTACATACTTTTTAAATCCTGTTTCTCTTTATGTTCTCAGTCATGCTCAATGTTGAGCTCTGACAGGTATTTTGGGAAAGTGTGCAATAGAAAACATGTAGCATGAAATATTGTGACAAAATAATTTTTTTAAGCTTCTTCCAGGCAGGGATAAATCTTTCTTCTTTCCAGAAGATTCCTCCTAGTGTATATTTTCAATATCGTTTGGGTCTTTTTTATATTTTATGGTAAAATAGAGAAAGCAAGAGAGAGAGAATGTTTTCTAGCAGGTAAGAAATTTCTACCTGGTAGAAGGGTTCTGTGTGCAAGTCTGGTAGAAGGCTTGTGTGTGAGGGGCTGCATTTAACAGATTGTTCCTTCTTTAAAACAAAACCACCAGTTTTAAAATTTTTTATTCATTAAGCATTACCTAGAGATTTCAAAAAAAAAAAAAAAAGAGAAAAAAAATGGCAACAAACTAGTAGTACTCTTTTTTTCAACAAAGCAATTCCCACTGTGTCTCAGACATATATTTTGAAAAACCTTCCTCTTCGTGAGGTTCTCATTGCAGTGCCTATCTCAGCCCTAACTGAGTCTCACGGGGACAGGGCTGTGCATAGGATTTTCTGAGTGCCATTTTTAGTGCCAGTCTGAAAGCAGGGGACTCTGGGCCATACTTTGAAATATTATTCAGTGCCTGTTTGATGAGACTGGAGTAATTATTGAATTTATCGTTCCCTAAACACTAAATACATTTTGAATCCCTAATGCTGATTTTATCAGAACAGAGACTAGAAGCATGAATCTTTAAAAGTACAAAGCTTTGATAATGACATAAAACTAAGAGGGTTTGTGAAAAAAATTTCTCTTGCCTCTTTTGTCTTTTCAGAGTTCTCTTGTCTTCCAGGCTTGCTATCAGTCCAGGTTCTGAGACTAGTGGATTAGTAGAAATGAATATTGTTGATCCCTTGAAAGTGCCTGACTCCCATTTTGGAGGCGTGTATGTGTGAAAATGCCCTTTTCTTCCCCACTGTATGCTCTCCCACGGCAGCATTTTTCCTGTCCCATGAGTCCCTTGCTTGCCTGCACATCAGAGAACCTCTCTGGCACCTAGGCACTCTTGCTACTTGCAGTAAGGAATAGTCTCCCCTTCCCCCCAGGGCTCCTTCTGATCTAAGGCAAAAAGCAACGTTCATCTCCCTCGTGCCTGGATCTGGGCCTTTAAAGAAGTGGGGCATGATGGTTCACTAAAGTTAAGCAGATTCCACTCTTGCCACCTTTTGAAATTGAAGGTCAGAGGTGCTCAGAAACAGATTTGCCAGAAACAGGTTTACTCAGCAAGTTTGTATTGTAACATGAATGGATAGGAAGGACAGCTAAATATTATTCAGTTCTAATTTGGTTGTGTAGTGAAGTGACATAATTTATGTTGCTACCTCTGTCTTTCTAAAAGGAAAATCTCTCTGCCTTTGTGCTTTCTAAATGGCATTTCATGATGTTTGGCCAGTAAATTATATTCAGTTGATGCTTGTCATGTTGCGAATGTGTGCAATGCCTACAGAAATGTCTTAAGTAGAGAGCAATACCATCAAGAGGAAGGCTTTTAGCAGTTAATTAACATTTGTGGTGCCATTTAAGATGTTTCCACTGGTCTCTGGGAGACAAGTCTGAACAAGGCTTTTTAGGGAAGACTTTCTAGAGTCTAAGCGATTGCATGGATAGGAAGCAGCATTCACATAGCCTGTGCTTTTCATGCTTCGGAGTCCTTGTTTTGATCTTCTGGATCCCTGCCACGATGTAGCCTTGGTCATTAATTCCAAATGCAAAGTGCTTGGTCTGACTTTCTTAACATGCTCCAGAATGACTGCTAATTATATTGGATGTGGCCTGTCACTGCTGTCCTGCTTGTATGTTCCAGTTTGTCTCTTGTGCTGTTATTTGCTCCCCATCTTCTTTGCCTGAAATGAAAGCACTGATTTAATTGAATGTATTTACCTGAAGAATTATGGTTTGGTCCCTTGGCTGTAAGGCTGGTTGGAGGTAGTTGGCACAGAATCAGTTTCAGTGGATTGCGGCTGCCTGTTCTTATTTTATGAGGTTGCCAGTTGTAGTTTATAGTCTGCGTGGAGCAGCTAATCTCTCTCTGGTGTAAAGGACAGAGCTGGGTTGCTGTATACTATACATTACATCTCCTGCCAGCTGGAAAGATTGCTAGGCACTCTAGAAGATTTTTTTCCCTAAAGTAAGGACTTTTACTTAGTTTCTATATGTAGTTTTTTTCTTCTCTTGATTATCTCTTAGCAACAGGCTTGAACCGTGTTAAGAAGATTAAATGAATAAATGAAAAAGGAGACTGGTGCGAATTCTTTTGAACTCACTACAGAATAGGACAGAACAAATGGAAACAGATGTAGCATTGATCTACATTGGACCATCACTGCATCCCACAACTAACCCATAAAGGATGGAAAAACAGCAGATGTGTTTTATTGACATTTATCACAACTGTGTGGCTGTAGAATTGTTTAGAAATACACGGTGGGATGGAAGAAAAGCCCCACTGGGTCTTTTCCTTAGCTGATTAAATAAGAATTCAAAAGAAAAATCAGAGCTGTGCTAAGTAAAAGTTATAAGAGGAGCAAGTGCACTATAGATTTAATCTATTTGTTCTGTTTGAAGTTGAAAATGACTCAGTTAATGCAATGCTTTCTTGGTAGATTGAAATTAATCCAAAATGAAAAAATAAGAAGAGTTAATGAAATAGTGAAAGTTAGCCCTTCTCCATGTGCTATCTTCCCATGCAATGTTTGGAATAGATGAAAAGTAGTTCATTGCTATTTTAGGTTCATGCATACTTACAATGAAGTATAAGAATGGCTATACTATCACATGTCTGCATAACCTAATATTCTGTCTCAGACAGTGATCAAATGTGAAGGCCTAGAAAAGACGCAGTTCACAAAGTGATTGTCTCCCTCTACTTGTCACTGGCGAGGCCACAACTCAAATCCTGTGCCCATTTCTGGGCTCATCACTACAAGAAGGACGTTGAGATGCTGGGTCATGTCCAGAGAAGGGCAATGGAGCTCGGGAAGGGTTTGGAGCATAAGTCTTATGAGGAGCAGCTGAGGGAGCTGGGGTTGTTTCGCCTGGAGAAAAGGAGGCTCAGGGGAGACCTTATCAGTTGCTACAACTGCCTGAAAGGAGGGTGCAGCCAGGTGAGGATCAGTCTCTTCTACCCAAGTAACAAACAATAGCACAAGAGGAAGTGGCCTCAAATTGCACTAAGGGAGGTTTAGATTGACTATTAGGAAAAATATCCTCACTAAAAGGGTTCTCAACCATTCTCATTCAAAGGGCATGTAGATGTGACACTTAGAAACATGGTTTAGTGGTGGACTTGGCATCATTTGCTTTACAGCTGGACTCAATGATCTTAAAGGTCTTTTTTCAACTTCAATGGTTATATGATTCTATTGTATTCTTACATTATTTTTTTCCAGCCTTCCTCTATTTTCAGGTCATGGACTCTTGATATGAATGAACATCTTATCTGGCTATATAACAACCTTCTGTGGATCAGTTTTCCATCACCTTTTCAAGTTTCCCCTGGGCCTCTTTTGAAACAAGCACTCGAATTTGGTTTGGCAAGAAGTTTCACAATTCAACCATCTGTTTTGAGCCTGACTCCTCCTGGCTTAGCCTACTATCTCCTATTTTTTTTTTTAAATACAGTATGCATTCAAACCCTGTCTACCTCTTTTTACTTGTTATTTAATTTTATAAAATTTTACCACATCTCCCAGCCTTTTTTTTTTTCTCCAGGCTTCAGAGATCAAATTCACTCAGGCATTCAGTGTAGGTAAGACATTCCATCTCTTTGCCTGTCTCTAAGCTCTTTAGATGTAGAAGGAGGGAAGTACCAGAACCATAAACAATATTAAAGAAGCAGCTGTACCATGGATTGTACATTGGCATGGTTATATCAAAGCCAGGTGTATTTTCAGGATTACCTATATATTTTAGAGATCTCCCAATAGGTTTGTGAGTTGATGAAGGCACAATTTCTCCTCTAGCAATAGATTCAGAGCAGGATCCTGTTTTACCCATGGGAATTGCAAACTAGGAGATTATGCTGAATGTTCTGTTTTGTGGGACAATCCAAAGAAACTAGCCTTGGTTCACCAAAGATCAGCCCAAAAGCAAACTAGTGATTTTGCATGTGTACGTGTTTGTGATCTTCAGACTTTAGCCAGGTCTACATATAAATGAAATAATATAAAATCAGTTATGCATAAACCATCTTTGAGTCCAATTGTATCTCCCTCATTTTGAAGATTTTCAGTAAAGGAAAAAAAGAAGGTCATCTGCCCCCATGACAGAGAAATTATTTGATAGCAAAAATATTGCAGGTAAAACACACACCATGTTTTTAATTTTTATAGTGATTGCCATAACTTTATTAATTTTCCTGGGATCTAAGGCCTTTTGTCTTGTTTGAAGACCTGGGTCAATAAAGACAAGATAAGTTGAGTTTGTAGCAGTAAAATTACCATTAAAGTAGTAGTTATTAATGGTTCTGCAAATACATTTTCAGACTGCACAGAGCAGGAAGAGTTTGAGCCTAGAGTGTATTTATTAGTTGTATGTGTAATTACAACCAAAAGTAGAGCAATTTAAAATTGTTGGAATTCAATTAATTAGGAATTTCTTTGTTCGAAAGTGAGCCAATTGAACAGTTGACAATACTATGGTTAAAGAAGACAGCAAAAAATTGTTCTTTTTAAGGAAGCATTTCCAATGCAGCAAATTAAGGCTCAATGTTCTTAACACTAGCAGATGATTTTGATCCTACTTGGACAGATAGGTAAAACAAAAGCTGAACAAAGTCCTCTTGTTTCAGAACAAGATCTGAGAAAGGGTCAGTTAGAGTAGAAAGCATTCTTCAAGCTTTTGAATAGCCTTTGTCCATTCCACTCTTGCACATCCAGTGCTATATGTATTTTTGTGTTTTCTTTGCTTTGTTATTTCTCTTCCAGAACAAAACTCTTCTTTAAAACTGGTAGTAGCTACTTAGTACATTTAAGGAACATTCTTTATTTCTATTTACTGCTTTTGCTCTTAATTGACAGCATGTACATGAACATGTTCACAAGTCACTGTAGCATGTACTAGGTCATGTTTCTGTTCCTTCTGATGTCATATCTTGCTTTAGTTTTTCAATTATATCATACTTTGGAATAATATTTTTGTTCAGAGGATATCTTATACGCAAAAACCAACTCAGGCCAACAATCGACCTTTCAAATGAGTGAAAGTATCTAAATGAGGAGCAGTGGAAAGAAAAGTTGTTCAGAAGGCAAAGTGATTTCCATTCCATTTTTAACTTGACTTTCATGACTGTATTTTTTTAAAGCCAAAGCCCATAATTGAGAAGTATAATGCTGATCATGGAAATTATCTGTTTACTTATTAACAATGAAACAATTGCTTGATTTTAAGCTTAGATATAAGAGGATTCTAAATTCAGTAGTATTCTTAAGCTGATCTCAAGGACTGAGCACAGGCTTAAATGTTTTTCTTAACTGCTTGGAATAAAGAATAAAATAAAAAGGGCATAGAGAAGGAATTTTTATAATAATAATTAACCAAAGGACATGTCTTCACAAGTTAAATGCTATTCTGCTAATTTATGAAGAGATAAGTTAGCAGTAGAGATTAGTAAAACAGTACATTCAGCATATAAATATGCTTCAAGTACATTTTGAAAAATATAGCCTGTTGAAATCCCTAAAATCCTTTAAAGCAATTCATTTCCTAGCCAGAGATTAATAAGACCATAATGTTATTTGTATTGTTACACTTCTTAATTAAGCAGCACACAATGAGTTTACACAGGCACTGAGAAATCCCTTCTTAAAAAGGTTTTATGAAACCATTTGTAAACATTCACAGCAAAGTAAAGCTCAGATCAGCACAATATTAGCTCTATTTGCATGCCATTAAAATAGAGGTACTTGTTTAGTGGCACCTGATAACTTTTATAAAAGAACAGGGGAGATATAATTAGAAAAGAAAGGACAACTAGACTGTTGGGAATTTATCAGCACTGCAAAGTTACTGTGACTGGTTGCTATGAGAAGCTTTAATTAACCATCAATCACACTGAACATTTAAATGATCACATAGGTATTGTGGTGTACAACATGCAGAACTGCTTGAGGCATCACAAAAAAACCTGTATAGAAACCAGTGTCAAATGTCCCATTTGTTATAATAACTGCTCTTTGACTACATTTATTATTTAATGTAGGGATATGGGATTTATGAAGCTAACTGTGATTAAAATATGAAGTACTTTGCAGGTTATGGAAATGCTGGAATGACTTTAAACCTTCAGCCTCAAATGATAAGTTTTAATACTGGAAAACAAATGAGAGAACCAATGAGAAATAAAACAGCAATAACCCTTTTTATATTATTATTACTCAAAATAATTTTATTATTACTTCTTCTCAGTTCTTTAGAGAAGGTGGGATATTTGCAAAAGAGCCTAGCCAGGAAGGTACTAATCTGAAAGAAGGCATTGACTTATTAACTCTTAACATAAGGGTTAGCTCACTGGCTTGGAGTGTCTTGAAATGAAGGTAATTATATTTCTCTGTTAGCTTCACATTCCAGATGATCTATTATTATAATTATTTCCCATCACTAATTCAATATTTTAGCTGTTGAAGGAGTTGAGATTCTAATAAAGATCAAAGGTTTAATGTGGATATCTAATGTCTAGATTTAAACATCTGGATAAGAATCCAGTTGGGTCTAGTTTAGTAGATTCCTAAAATTGACAGCTAAAGAAAGGGAAGTACTCTGAATTAATATCTCTAATAAATACTGGTGGTTTTACACCTCTGTAACTTCATTAGGAGATTAGCCTGGTAAATTAGCCAGCTAATTCAGTTGTTTGAAATGCAGTTAAATAATAGTCCCTTAGCCTTCTATTTGGGTTGCTGTGGTGTATAGCCTGGCTGTGACAAAATTGGTTTTTTATAATTTCATGTTTCTTAGAACGTTTCAAGCCTCTACCTAAGATATAGCAATTGCACAAGAATAATGTACTCATCCACAGAGAAGCAAATGAGACCAAGTTCTTAATTGGTGTCAGGTGAAAGAGCTCATAAAATGTCTTAAATATTTGTAACACATCAGGTGTCCTACCAGTCATTCTTGATGTTTCAGTAACAATTCTAGTAAGCTATTTTATTATTCTGTATTCTTCACTCTTGCTCTTGCACAAATGTATTCTAAGACAGTAGAACCCTAAGTGTTTCAGTCATCTTCTGCAAGTGTTTTGAAAGCAGATTAGGTTACTATTCATCTACTATCAAACATACTTTTAGATATTGTGGTGTTATCTCTGTTATCTCTATTGTGAGATGGCAGTCTTAGATAAGATATTACCACTTATTGAGCTGTCTATAAAATAAATTAAAATAATGGAAATATGACACACTGCGCACTGTTTTTGTTATTTTTACATGTAAAATAAGCCTATATTTAGGCTTTCTAAATTATTGTGTCTATCTGTTAAAATATAACTATACACAAAAAAATATAAACATACACATATATCCAGTATTCTTGCCATCGAGAATAAAAAATCCCACAGAGATAAACTTTCTCTTGAGTGATGTACTGTGTTTACCGTCTGTACTTTGGTGTTATTTTCCAGACTTGTATGTCTTACCTTAGTTCAGAAAAACAGTTGACAGTGTTCAAAACTGCATTGATTTGAGGTGTTGCTGAAGGTGAAGAAGGATAACAAAATACAAGGTTCAGCTCTATGCTTCACAGGAGTTGGTATGGCCATCCTTATATTGTAACTTTAGAACATACAAATTCCCTCAGCAATCACATTTAATATAATAAAATTTAAGCTGAAATCTGCAGGGTTTTGCAGACTGTATCTAAGACCCTTACTTATTTTGACATTTATCCATCATTGTCTTTATCTTTGTGGGATTTCACTGTTTACTTTTTCCTCTTTTATTGTCTTTAAGTGTATTTTATCTAGGGAAATATATTTACTTCTGATTCATTGAACATCTGATTTGCTGTATATAGGAAAAGTTTAAAAAATAGCATTTTAATTGAGTATAACTTGCACGCTAGTGCACTGTGGATTTGATATTCAGTAGCAAAAGATCATGATATTTACAGATCTTATAGCATATATTTCCTTGATTGGGTAAGAATGGAACACTGACATTTTGAAAGGTGGTGAAGGTGTACAGGGAGAATGGCGAATGGTTTCCAAGGAAAAACAGGAAAGAGTATTTATTATGGACAGTGGGCCTGATGAACTGGGGAACAGTTTAAAAACTGCATAACCAGGTATGATAAAACAGTGTTTGTTCTGCCTAGCAGAAAGCACGGAAATAACAATTTGGGCACTTTTTCATCTTCTGAATTGATTTGATTCAAAAGCCAAATGGTAATTGGCTGAATTTAATATTATCCAAGACTACAATAGCCTCTCATTTTTGCTATTCAGCCAAGTGCTTCTGGGCTACAGGTAGAGAAAGGGTCAGAGGAACCAGAGATGATTGCTCTGTCTTAAGGTTACTTTCCTTGAGGAAATTCTCAGTAGGTATCTTAGGTCATCCATAAATTTCTAAAATATGTTAAATATTTCTTTCTGAACCTTTTCAGATGGTTGAGACTATTAGGGTCCCACATTAAACAGACTGCAGCAGACCTGACATTAAGAGCATATAGCATTATGTGCTGATTTTGGCTAGGGTAGGGTTAATTTTCTTCAGTAGCACTGGCAAGCGTCGAAAATTTGAATTTGTACTGAAAGCAAGGTTGATAGTACAGAAAGATTTTTTTTATTATTGCTGAGTAGTCCTTATGTACAGTCAATGCCTTTTCTGCTTTTCTTCCTGCCCTGCCAGCGAGTTGGAATTTTTGAAGAGGACACAGCCAGGGCAGCTGACCAAAGGGATATTCTAGACCTTACGGCATCCTGCTCAGTATATAAAGCTGGGGGCAGAAGGAAAGTGGGTGATATTAATGGTGATGGTATTTGCTTTCACAAGTAACTGCTATACATCAGGGAGCCTTACTTTTCATGGAAATGGACTGACCATAGAAAATGGTGAATTAATTCCTTGTTTTGCTTTGCTTGTGGGTGTGGTTCTTGCTTTTCCTATGAAAGTGTCTTTATCTCAACCAAGGACTTCTCTGACTTCACCCTTTCTGATTCTCTTCCCCATCTCACCAGAGAGAGGTGATCAAGGAGCTCTGTGGTGCTTCATTGCCAGCTGGAGTTAAACAATAACACATTAAGACCCAGTTTAATGTTATTTAAAAAAAAACCCAAAAAACTCACACATCAACTACAAAACTGCCTTCTCTTCATTAGGATTTTAGCTAGTTTAGTTGCAAAGCAAGCAACACATCTTTTCTCCTTACAGGGAAGACAAGGCTACTAAGAATAAATGTTTCGTATCTTTCCTCCTCTATGCTGGCTCTTTGTGGTAATTTCAGAATGACCTTGCCTGTCCCACAGAGCACAGAGGTGTTACATGTCATACTCTGACTATAATTCTGTTTCTCCATGGATAATAAGTGTGAGTCTGCATGGTACTTACCTTCTTGGTGTCTGGTTTTTTTTTTTTAGAATTGAGGATCTTTTAAATTCTTTAAAGAAGTAACAGCTTTCCTGTAACTGTTCAATCCATATGATAAAATAAATTATATCTGGATACCAGGTATTAAGATTTTTTTAAATTTAGTCCCAGTTTTATGGACTAGAATATGCCTTTTCTGCATTATTGTTTTTCCTACAAAATTTTCCAGGCGAGTGGATTAGGGAAATAGAACTGCCTTTAGTGGTGGTGTCCATGTTGCTGCCTCCGACCACGTCTCCTGAAGGAACATCATTTTCAACTGATGTGTTCATTTTGGAGTGTTGCTCCTGCTAGAGAATGGGTTTGGAATAGAAAGAATGGAAGACAGTTTTTGCTGAGAGAAAGAGGAGTGAAGCTTTTGACTGTCACAAATGAGCAGTAATGAGAGTCCCTGCTCTGGTCATCTAGAAGCAGGGCACTGCCTCCGGCTCAAATTGTCCATCAGAAGTCCAACACTTGCCTGTTTCTCTCCTTCTGACAAGTGTGGTTTTGGACCTCCCTTGCATGTGTGTAATTGTAGACTTGTGCAGGAGATTGTGTGGGACAATAGGAGTGTAGCTTCAGAACAACACAGCCAGTATCCCACATGTGAGCAAATAGATGGAGAGGAAGGAGTACCTTCACTTTGGTCTCCAGAAAACATGATTGGAACATTTTCATGGACAGACCGTATCTTCTTATTCTTGCTAATTAAAGTCTACAGTTGAGCAATAAATCTTCCTATGCCTGGAGTGATGAATCTCCAGGACCCACAGAATGACACTTAAACCAGATCATAACACATCTATATCACCACTGTCTTTATAATTCTTGATCAAGTGTCATATAACTGTAAGAGTCATACCTTGTGTTAGTTTTGAATAGGAGGAGGCCAGAAGACCCAGACTATGAACATCTATTTTTTCAGAGGATAACTTCCCAACTAATGAATCTTGAAATTAAAGTTCTCAATTGAAAGTCTTATTAAGTTGTCATATATGACTTGCAACTGTTTTATATAAGACAAACATTTTTTGGACAAAGAATTACTTTCATAGTATTTGCTAATTAAATATTCCCAAAAATTACAGCAAGAAAATTTTTACAGTACACAGGACAGGATAAATTGAAACTTGCAATGGAACATTGATCTATAACCAAATGAAAATCTTTTAAATGTAAAGCCTTCATTTAATTTAGGCGAAATCAGAAATAACGTCGATGGACCTGTTACAATTCTCCAAAGACCTTGTCCGGAAACATAATGCAATTTTCATGCTGTCCAGTGATGGATCCAGTTAATGGAACAACCTTATAAACTTTAGTGTTCTTATTCATATTCAGGGGTAATATAAATATCATCTGTAATTCCCTTGGGCTGTAGAACATTAAGCTAACACAGTTCTTCAAGGCTCAGTGTGCTGTGGTTGCTCTATCTGTCTGATGCATTGATTATTTTAAAATAAATGGTGTTATTTTAGGCATAGAATATTTCTTTAGTAGATCTGCAATGTGTTAGAGACTGTAAACTGCACTGAAAATTAAAAAACTGAGTGTTCCAGAGATGTACCAGACCTAGAGAAAAAAAATATTACTTATTTATTCAAGGAATTCTCCCTAGCAGATTTGTAACCTCCAGTGTTTCCTCATGTGGGGATGTCTGAACTTGAGTTGAGGTAATCATACTCTTTATTTTCGTTTAATGAGTGCTCTAGCTTTTCCAGAAAGCTTCCTTGTACTGTAATCCTCTATGAGTCTAATTCCTAAAACCTATGAAAAGTGAACATAAAATATGAATCTGCACACCTTTTGATTTATTGTCTTCAACTTTCATAAGATTCACATTTTATTCGTTTATTAACACGGTAGACTAAATTGGATTATCCTCTGGGTGGAGGTCTGGGGTGTACTTGCGTTCATGGGACGCCTGAAGGGGTCAGCACTTGTGTTCTTTAGCTCTTAGCTCCAGTGTGTGGGCAGAAGGGCTACTAAACACCTGCAGCCTAGCAAGTATGGGGGGATTCAGCTGTGAGTTCTCACTAAGGGTTATAGTAAAATTCTGAAGAAATGAACCCCAGACACACATTTTTATTAAGTAGTCCTCCATTGCTACATTGTCCTCCCAGAAATGCCAAGGCAAGTATTCCCAGCTCAGGTTTAATAGAGATAAGCAGATCTGTCATTTCTTACACACAGCTGTCTGTCTGGCTTATGTGTATTCCTACAGCTATGATGATGCAGGAAGAGACAGGCATGAGAATTGGGCAGAATGGTAAGCTTGAGCCAAGCCAAGGGAAAACTCTTAGCCATCATACCATGTTTTGGAAAAAAAAGCCATTAATTGTTAAATCAGAAAAGACATTAATTTCAATGGAGAACTTTGAAATAAGTCGGCTGAACTCAAGGAAGAATTGCAGGGAGCAATGAAATGTAAGATATGGAGAATGGAAAGCTGCAGAGGGAGACAAGATACATAGTGCATTTGTATGGCAATTAAGATAAAGCAAGTTTCAGTCTTACAGTGAGGCTAAGTCTTCCTTGGAAGGTTCTATTTTATATGTGCATAAAAGAAAGTGCTGATGGTGGAAGAAAAGGCCTCTGTTTTTTCCTTCACCCAGCCTTCTCAGACCACCTGGTGCATAGCTCAAACCAGAGGATTCTAAACATCCAAAGGAAACTCTTGCTATTGAAGGGAGAGAAATGAGAGAAAAGAGACAAAAGAGGAAGGGGATGATATGATGCTTGTTAATGAAGGGAGGGGTTTTTTTTTGGATACAAGGATTGCTATGCAGTCACTTCTTTTCCTATGATCTGTGAAATTTATGGGGAACCTCCAGTTAATTGCAGATAAAACGTTTAATCATGTGTAAGTAAACTTATCCATGTGTGGGGGTCAATGTATATTAATTTAGAAAGTTTTCCTATCTTATTCAAAGAAACTTCCTGAGAAACATTCTAAGAAAAGACTCACTTGCATATCGATTCACTGAGATGATGCTTTGTTTCAGGTAAAGCATAAACCCAGAAGACTTGAAGCAGTACTCCTCTAAGTTTCTTCTTGAACCAGCGAGTATGTAGCAGCCAAACAGACAGCACTGCAGTAGTGAGTGCATTACTAGATATGTAATGTTCACAGCCTTTCAGGACCATCAAGTTTTAATAGCTGCTGGTGCATGTAGTATATAAGATAAAGTACATGGCCATGGTTCTGTGCACATCTCAAATATATGCCTGCTACCTTCATGCACATTAAAATGGAGAGGAGAAAGGGAAGTTAATGACCTGGCAAGCTTTCTTTTGGGTGGCTAACAGAGAGGGCACAATCTAAAATCACAGGTTTAGAATTAGGTGCCAAAGCAATTTGTGCCTCCATCCTTGGCTGACAGTCATCCTTACCTTGAAAGTGCTTGTTTTTGCATTCCCAGACCCGTAAAAGGTCTGTAGTTGTGCTTAAGCTTCTCAACTGAAGTCAGTAGGATCACTCACAGGCTTGAAGGATTAGACTACTTATGAGATTTACTGGACTGAAAACCAGGGTTCATTGCTTTGCAAGATTTAACTATTCTTTGTTTTTCAGGCATTCTATATAAAACCAACTTGCTGTTGATATCAGCAAAAATAATCTTTCTGGCACTGGCCAATAACATGTTATGTAGCCTGCTCCAGCTCTAATGGCAAAGCTGAGATGATTTGGTTTATTTACAGTCAGGATTGAATCAATCTCTCCATATTCCTCTAAAGAGAATTAAAGGGCTATGAGAAATAATTAGCTGATGCCTGTCATATTCTTTGAAGATGAAAAATACTCTCCAAGGGCTACTGTGGTCACCATAACAGTCCTTACCTTTGAAAATGACTGCATGTAATGAAAATGTTAGAACCATGAACAGCACCATAGTAACTGAATAGTACTGGCAGAGAAAATACAAGGTTGTATGATGGTAAGGGTTGCTGACATGGTCTTTGCCATCTCTTCTCAATTCAGAATCAGCAGCAAAATGTATGAAGCACATGAGTAGATATCTTTCCCTCTGCATTCCTAATAAAAATATTAGGTGACTGAGATGGATAGAGAAGACTAGCACTCAGTGTCCTCTGAAATTTTCCTATAATGGAGCACTTTGGGAGTGAGCTTTGGGGTCCTGAAAAAAAATGACCACAGTCTAGAAAACTTAATTATCCTGTTGTCAATTAGCCTTCTTATTTTAACTTTTCCAGAGATAAACTGCATTTACCATGACGTATCAACAGAGCTAGCATCTCAGGGACTGTGGATTTATTAATGAGCTTTTGTTCTGATATCCTGGCTCTGTTAGTTCTCTCTTTGCGCAACTTCAGCTGTTGCTGAACCCCAAACACTGCAATGTTTGCTCAAACTCAAACACTGCAGAGAAATATTTATAGAAAACAAACTGAGGAAAAATGTGAGAGATCTTTGCTGCATCAAGATCATGGCAAATTGACCTTCACACCTGTCATAGTTTAATCCCAGTCAGCAAACAAGTCCCATGCAATTGTTCACTGTCTCCTCCACCAGTGGGATTGGGAAGAGAATTGGAAGAGTAAAAGGTGGAAAAATCATGGATTGACATAAAGACATTTTAATAGGAAAACCAAAAGCTGTGCATGGAAGCAAAGCCAAACAAGGATTTAATACACTGCTTCCCAAGGGCAGGCAGGTGCTCAGCCATCTCCAGGAGCTCAGGGCCACATCACACATAACAGTGACGTGGGATGACAATTGTCATCACTTCAAGTGTCGAGCCTTCCCTCCTCCTTCCTGCCACTTTGTATACTTAACATGATGTCATATAATATGGAATATCTCTTTGGTCTGTTTGAGTCAACTGTCCCAGCTATGTCTCCTCCCAGCCTCCTATGCATCCCCAACTTCCTTGCCAGCATGGCAAGGCAAAGGCCTTCTTTACAAAGGCGAGGCAAAATCTTGGCTATGCCTAATCCCTGCTCAGCCATAACAAAAACCTCTCTGGATTGTCAGCCTTGTGTCCAGCACAAGTCCGAAACACAGCCCCATACTTGCCTCATACTTGCCACTGTAAAGAAAACTAAATTCACTCCAGCCAGAACAAGCACATCACCTCTTGCTAAAATTTTAAAAATATATTCATGGTACAGTATCAAGCAAAATTATGCAAAGTGAGAGGGCACAATCTTGACATTCTCTTGTTTCCAATTTACAGCAGTAGTAATAAGCAAAAGAAAAAACACGTGTTGAATGCAAAGGAGTGCTAGGACACTATTTAAATGGTTATTGTCATATTCTGAAGAGGGCTGGAATTTGCATATGTATTTCATTTCCCATCTATTCCTCAATCTAGGTATCTGAGACTAAATAGTGTGTGGGAAGAGATTTCACTTTCAAGTAATAATTTAAAAATATTTAAAATGTAAAAAGGGTGGTGTTTCTGTCTTCTTATGTAGCTATAAAAGTCAGTCCAACAGACAAGCTCTGCAGGACTGTTTGTAGTTGTAGATTAAGCTGAATGCTATCTGGGATGATAAAAATATAGGAAGATGATTCTTTACTGTGGCAGCACTGCCCAAAGCCATTTTCCCCATCCCTGCTGTGAAAGAAAAGAGATGGGGCAGTTAGATGGTCCTTTCAATTAGGACTCTCCCTCTCCTCTGAAGCTTCACAGGTCCAAAACTGACTCCATAGGATTCTTTTTGTGCTGAGTAGCTTGCTCTTGAATTTGACTCTACTGCTTATTAGCTGGGTTTCTTTGTAGTTCATGATGTAAAAATCAGTTTCACTTAAACTGGTGAAAATTCTTGAACAAGGTCTGAAAGCACTTATGTTGTTTCTCTAGCCTTAGTAACAGAAGAAGAATGTAAACCCAAGACTAGTTAATGGCCTTGGTTTTATGTACAAATAATAATAATAAACTAATCCTATATTAGACTTTAATCCCCAAAGGATTAAGGTTTAGAAAAATCTGTCATTACAGTGTGTCTAGCTATATAGGACATAATTGTTAGTTAAATGTTACCTCCCTTTTTACATGGACTCTGTGTTTCTCATGCTGTTTAGACTGGCAAGGGCTTGACTTTCAAAAATCAGGTGCAGCAAATGATTCATTATTAGAAAAGAATGTTTTGGAAAAATATATTTTCTCAGTCTTCTAGCTTTTAAAATAAATTATTGATATGTTTTATGAATTTATTAACTGGAGAATAAGCAACCAACCACACACACACTGTTTCAGTAGACCATGTAGTCCCTTTTATAATTAATTTGACAGCACATTCATAATTGTTTTGTTTCGGTGCTTAATCAGTGTTATTTTCAAGGCTCTGAAATGTAGAATTGATGAAAGAATGTTCCTAAGTAATCTACTGTTCTAATATTTTATGGTTTCTGCTAGTGTATGTACCATTTCTTTTTGATGGGTCTACGCAAAGATTAAAACAAATTTATCCAAAATTTTTTCTAAGAGCTATCATAGAATTGTGGAGCAGCCTAGGTTGGAAAGTACCTTGAAAGGCCATAAAGACCAACCTTCAATGACAAAGAGGGCATACATGAAATTATCTTGTACTATTTCCAATCAAATAGTGGAAAGCTTCAGTGATGTGTCCACAATGTCTCTGGGGAGGTTGTTCCATCATACACATGGGTTGCTTGGGAAAACAAGCACCATCACTCCAAATGCCCTCCACCCTCTTCCTCCTTCTTCCCCACGCTTTTTACACTGAGTATAATGTCATGTAGTCTGGAATATCTTCGGTCAGTTGGGTTCAGCTGTCCTGGCTCTCTCTCATTCCAACTTCTTGTGTACTCTCAGCCCCCTTTCCAACGTGGCAGTACAAGAAGCAGAAAAGGCTCTGATGCAAGCACTTCTCAGCCATAACTAAAACTTCCCTGTATTATCAAAACTGTTTTCACCTCAAGTCCAAAAGTCAGCCCAATAAGAGCCGCTGTGAAGAAAATCAACTCTACCTCAGCCAAAACAGTACACAAGTGAATAAAGTATTTTTTCAGAGCAGGTATTTACTGGTGGCAGCATGATCCATAAAAATGTGCTCTAAGTACTATATGAAATGTTGAAACTTAATTTCTTTTCACTCTGACCTAATGTTTTAAATCCTGCAGTTATATGGATAATTATTCTTTCTAGTATATAGATAAATGGAAATGGGGATGTGATAAACATTGCAGCATTGAAAATCTAGAAAAACTTTATTTCAAATTTCAAACTATACAGCTCTTTTTATCCAGTTGCCAGTTTGTGAAAGGTTAGCTCACTTATCTTGTTATAGAGGCTAAGAATCTGAATATCTAAATATATCTATTTGAATATCATCTTAAGTTACCCAAAACAAAAGTACATCAAGGATGATTTTTAGAATTTTCCTCTTTATTCTGTAAATCAAGTTCATCATCTTGGAAGTATGGGAGAAAGATTTTTTTGTTTTGTTTGTTTTTTTTTGAAATAAATATTTAGGTTATTAAAGGTTTTCCACAGCCTGGCAAGCAAGCAGACCCCACAAGTCTCTATACATTTTGCAATTGTTATAAGAAATGGAAGCTGAAAGTGCTACACATTAATTTACAGATCACTAATCAGAAACACTACCTATGTTATGTGTTGTCTTATATGCAGGTAAATCTGTTTCTAAGCATGAATAAACCTTGCATCCAGAATTCAAATCTGTGGTCGAATTTCACCTTTGCATTATCTCAAGAAGCATGTAGGTTGGACAATACAGAGGTAATATTATTAGGTTTTTGCTGAACTATGGCTTATTTTGGTTGTTCATTTTAATTCAGTTTATCTTTTGAACAGATTAGCAAATTAAAGATGTAAAATCTAGCAGAGTCTGCCAAGGTTGGTGTTTTCGTTGAATAGAGGTGGTATGTCATAGAGACACATTGATAAAGGACATGAGCCAAAGATATTCTATCTGGGAATCTTACTTAAATGCGACCTCTGAAAGCTGGAAAAATAACTTATCTTTTGATTTCTATTGTTTTCTCAACACTGAAAAGATATGTTGAAAAGTAAGTAGTAAAAGAAGTCAAAATTTTTCATTAACTGAAATGTCAAGCACCTATATGTCAAATAAAATGTTTGCATGTTTTGTTTTGGTTTTGTTTTTTTTGTTTATTCAAAGACNTCCAGATAATTTGTAATGCAGATCAGTTTCAGCTCTTGGAAATACTGCAGTGCTACATTTAACTTTGAACTGATGGAATTAGTTGGCAAGCTATCTTCAATTTAATTTCCTTTCCCTGTTTCATGATGTACAGATGGTTACAGAATATGTCCTGAATGCTGTCAGTATTTGGATTTGTCGAGGAACTTCATGGAGATCAGTGGCTGCTTCACTGTACCTGTTTGAGACTCTGCAGTCAGAGTGATAAAATGGTTATATAGTAGAATGCACTAAACATGCTATTTAAATGCAATCTTTTTCCAACAGCTCAACACAATGCTTCTGTATCAGTATATTCTGGTATCTCTCCTGAGATAGATTTTGACAATCCTGAGGAAATTTCTGCGTTGTTGGGTCACAGGGCAGAATTGGTCTGGAAATAGTAATCCCTATTATGTCATGCAATATTGGATTAATGCAGGATTTATAAGTCCAGAACTTGTTATTTCCCATCAAATGCTTCAGGCATGAAGGAGGAGAGCTTGTGTATGCTTTCTGTAGGCGTAGTCTGTGTCACTTCACTACCTGTTTTAGGTGATTAGTGTGCTATTGTTTCAACTATACTCGATTTTATTAAATCTTATTGTAACCAAAAGAAGTTTAGGGAGGAAATATTTTGTGTTTCTCCTTCTGGGCAGTGTTAGAGCTCCTTCTTGGATTGGTGTTCTCTGTGCTCAAAACCTCAAAGCTGTTTGAAAACTATAATAGTATTTTTTCCTTGCAAATTTTTAACCCCTTTCAGTTCTGTCCCAGGAAATTTCTGGTCACCTTACTATATGAGTGTACAATTTTCTTGCATTAGAAAATGCATGAAAAGTGTTTGCTTAGCCATGTAGCCACAGTTGAGGAGAGTCTTCACTCTGAGGATTTGGGGACTAAGACATTTAGATGCTTCCATTTCCCCAAACTGCTAACCTCATTTTACTGGAATTTAAATGAGAGTTGATGAACAGTTCTACTACATTGGCTTTTCTCTAGGTCTTCAATGATTTCACTAAAGCCTACAGACTTTCCACCAATAAACATAAGACTAGAGTTGGGATGAAAACATTAATTTTCATTTTCTTTTTTTTTGTTTTTTTGGGTTTTTTGTGGTTTTTTTTCTTGTTTTTGTTTGTTTCTTTGTTTGGGGTTTTTTTTTTTTGTTTTGGTTTTTGTGGGGTTTTTTGTATTGGTTTTTTTTTTAATAGAGAAACAGTAGCTTGTCTGTGATGGACAGAATTTTTCAAAAACTGTATTCTTTTACAGTTCTTCAAAGGAAAGTGATTCTCATTTTCTACGATTTCAAATGCCAGTTATTCCAAGAAGTTCCAGAGTTCCAGAGCAGTTCTAAGTGTAGCATGAGTAAGTGAAAACTGGACATGAAGTAATCATGTGATTCAGTGTGATAGTACATATCAGCAGTTTAAAACCTTGGGTAGTCAGGCAAGCAAACAAGGAATGAAATCTGGTAAGAGTGGTCTCAACATATTCTTTTCATCTGAAACTTCTTGTATAACTCCATAGGTAGTCATTTCTGTTTGACTCATCAAACATAACTTCCTGTGATATAATCTCTTTAGTGCATCACTTTTTATTTTCAAGAGCCACTTCTGTTCCTTCCTGATGTCAGTCCTTAATCTAGACATAAAGTGATTAGAGATTTTTATCTTTGCAACTTCTTTTAATTGCACACTTCTCTGGGTAGTCTCTCCCAATACCTGACAACCGTTTTGATGAAGACATTTTTTCTAATATCCAATCTAGACTTCCTCTAGTGCAACTTGAAGCCATTTCCTCTGCTCTTGTTGCTCTTACCAGGGAGAAGAGGCTGATCCCCACCTTGCTACAACCTCTTTCAGGTACTTGTAGAAGGTGATAAGGTCTTCCCTGAGCCTCTTTTTTTTTTTCCCAGGATAAACATACCCAGCTCCTTCAGCTGCTTCTCATAAGTTTTCTGCCCCAGAACCTTCAGCAGCTCTGTTACCCTTCTCTGGACATGCTCCAGTTCTTCCATGTCTGTCTTTCAGTAAGGGGATGAGAACTAAACACACGACTCAAGATTATGTCCTCACTAGTGCTGAGTACTGGGGGACAATCCCTGCCCTGGTCCTTCTATCCACACTATTGTTGACACAAGCTAGGATGCCATTGGCCTTCTTGGCTGCCTGGGCACATGGCTCAGATCCACATGTCTGTTTACCAGCACCCCCAGGTCTTTTTCTGCTGGGCAGGTTTCCCTCTGCCCCCAGCCTGTAGCACTGCAGGGAGTTGCTGCCACCCAGGTGAAGGACCCTGCGCTTGGCCTTGTTGAACCTCATACAATTGCTCTTGGCCCATTGATCCAGCCTGTCCAGATCCCTCTGCAGAGCCTCCCTACCCTCCAGCAGATCAACACTGCTGCCTACTGCAGCACCTGCACCTGCAAACTGACTGAGGGTGCACTTGATACCCTTGTCCAGATCATCAGTGAAGATATTAAACAGGATTGGTCCCAATACTGAGCCCTCAGGAAGACCACTTGTGAGTGGCCACTAGCTGGATGTAACCCTGTTCACCAGCACTCTTCAGGCTCAGCCATCAAACTGATTTTCTACCCAGCAAATAGTAGGCTTCTCCAAGTCCTGAGCAGCCAGTTTCTCCAGGAGAATGCTGTGGGAGACTGTGTCAAAGGATTTACTTAAGTCCAAGTAGAAAACATCCAGAGCTTTTATCTTGCCTACTTAAGTGTGTCACCTTGTCATAGAAGATCAGGTTTGGTCAAGCAGGACCTGCCTTTTCTGAATGCATGTTGACTGGGCTGAACATCTGGTTTTCCTGCATGTTCTGACTCTTGCAGATGGGTGTCACATATGGTGACCTCAAGTCAACTGGGACCTCCCCAGTTAGCCAGGACTGCTGGTAAATGGTGGAAAGTGGTTTGGCAAGCTCTTCTGCCAGCTCCATTAGGACTCTTGGATGGATCCCATCTGTCCCAATAGACTTTTGCATGTCTAAGCAGGTTGCTGACCATTTCCCCTTAGATTAGGGGGATTTCTTTCTCCTTCCATCTCTGTCTTCCAGCTCAGGGGGCTGAGTACAACTGTTCTTGCTGTTAAGGACTGAGGCAAAGAAGGCATTAGTACCTCAGCCTTTTCCTTAATCTTTGTTACTGTTTCCACCTGTATTCAATAAATTATGGAAATTATCTTTAACCCTCCTTTTGTTGCTGATGTATTTGTAAAAACATTTTATACTATCCTTTACTGCAGTAGTCAGATTAAGTTCTATTTGGGCTTTGGCCTTTCTGATTTTCTCCCTGCACAACCTCATGACATTCTTGAAGTCCTGCTGACTAGCAAAAAGTTTTAATAATGCATGCATTTGCATAATGCTGTGGGATATGTATTGACCTCTATTGGTTGCTGACATACATTTGAACATGGGAGGATTAATAATACAACTCCCTCTGCTCCACTGACATGTCTGTTCTGAACCTCAGAGGGGGCTGCTTTTTCTGTAATAAGGATTATTCATAACCCAGTTATATTGAACAGCCACATATTCTCAACCTGCAGTACAGCTTATTCATCAACCATACAGTCCAGGAATTTCAACTAAAATATTAATATAGTATGTTATTCACTCAGGACAATTCATGTCACCACAACTGAACAGGTTCAATTGCTGCATCATATAATCTGGTTTTTAATGAAGTTGAACACTACATCAAGCTCACTGTTGTCATGCAGGATGTTGTCATCTTGTCAATTTTTTTTTTTCCTGTGATTAATAGGCTCCAAGTTTCAAAGCATGATATTTTAGATTGCCTTTCTTTTATACCTTTACGTCCTATAGTGTGAAATCTGACATTTCAAAGGAACTTGAGTCTCCTGAAGTCATTACCATCTATTCCTAACTGAAAACATTATAAGTCTGAACAGAATATGATATGTAGTTTTTATGTAATATATATNGGGCATTACTACTGAGCAATAGTCTATGGAGTGTGAAAAGCCAAGTTTCTTTAATGACTTGTCATATTGCAGTGTGTTGCAGGAATCCAGAGCAGAAGCACAGAATATAAAGACTCAAGATGTCAGACATCAAGTAAACAGATAGTCATGTGAGTCTATGCACAATTTCTCCTATAGAAAAGCCTAAAAATATTGAAATAATTTTATCTCTTAGGCTATAATCTCATTTTATTGATGTTTTCCCAGTCACAAACTGAGCAGCTACAGTGTCTGACCCAGGTATTCGTGCCTATGTGATATTATAAATATGGATAATTCTTTTAGGCTTTGAAATCTAAAGATGAATTTAGGAAGGAAAATGTCAGTAGAGATTTCCCAGTACATCGGATTATTTTATTTTGACACACTGCTTATTCTGCAGAATTATTATCTTCTATTCTCCAGAGCTGATTTCTCCTTAGTTATTCTACTGTTTGTGATCTGCATAGCAATATCCCACAGCCTTACTGAGATTTTTAGCTCAAATCTAAGATGTAAAATTAGTTCTTGAGCACTTGTAGTCATTAAAGACTTTTTGGCACTTCTTAAAGAAAGAAAAGGTGTCACCAGCTGAAAATTGCCTTGCTCTGCAATCCCCAGTATAGTTTGGTTAATTTGCGACATTGTTCTTAAAAAAAAGCAGAATGACCAAACTGTTTGTCCTGTTAATGTCAAAAATTAGTGGTCAACTCTGTAACAAACACCATGTTTTCCTCAAATATAATTAGTCCTCAGTTAGGACAGACAAGTTTTATGTCCCTATGCACTATTAATTACAATCTCTTATGCTGTAATGATAGTGCCACTTAAGTTTTACAACAATACCTTTATTTTGACTGATAAATTGAGGGAACTGTTTTGGAATATCTTGGAACTCTGATTTGGGAATCTGGACTAAAAATTGACATATTACTTGGAAGGGAAAGTTAAATGTTGCTATGGGATTTTATATATTGGAGTTGTAAGTAGAGAGGAGGGCTAATATTCAATTAGTTGCATTAAAACATACTGAAAGTATTTCTGAGTTACAGTTTAATCGAAGATTAATGATAACTTGTAAAAAATATGTCTTGTTTTCGTTTTTTTCTTAAAACATTTATTTATGTACATACATAGTGCAAAGAGTACTTGAGCCTCCACCTTACCCACACAAGAGGCAACTGTGAGAAAATATGGATTTCTTCAGCATATTTTCGTTTTAATAGATTGAAGGATTTTTAATTATGTGTTGGGAACAGAAGTGTCTTAATCAGAACATCATGCTGACTTTTGCAAGTATTTTGTTTTTCATGGTACCTAAATTTGGCTTCAAGATCAAGAGCAAATCAGCGAAGACATCAGTGTGGTTTAGACCATATTAAAACAAACAAGACATTTCCTCCCAAAGAGGAATTGTGTTATGAACTCCTGCATTTATGACTACTTTTATAGTATTGATTGGTTTCTTTGTACATCCCTTGGGTCTGCCAGCTCATGGGAGGAGCAAGTTTCTCTCTTGAAACTTTGCCTCTGATTCTGTTTACTGTTATTTGTGTATTTTAGAATCTTTTCATTGGGTCAGGATCTCTAAATCTAGAAACTTACACTGAGTTCCCTTAGGGTAGATATTGTTTGTATGTTGTTTCTTCCTGTCTTTCTCCTTGCTAAGGGACCTAAGAGCTCTTAGAAGAGAGAAGGAGCTAGTAAATTGTATAGTTAGATCAACAATTTACCTTTTTTTTTTTTAAGTCAATCTACTTTCTGTAATTCCAGAGGGATATAATGAAACACCAGTTACTATCCTGGAAGCTGCAAAATCTTTCATTTGCAGGCACATGGTACTTTTTATGTTTGCTTAAAAGGTAGTAATTTAAAAAGTAGTAGCCTCTTCAAGTCATTAATCCTAGCCTGTGCAGACTGAGTAGTCCTGGGGAATATACTGCCAGTAGACAAGTCTACTGCTTAGGCATAATTCCCAGCAGTAAAGCTGGCATTTGGCCTGCAGGAGTAGATTACTACGGATTGTTTCTATGAATTATGTCCTTTGGCATCTGAACCATATCTTTGGGAATACCCTCTTCATGACTTTTAAAATTCAGTCTGTATCTTCACTATGGACTCAACTTTCAGCAGAGTGCTTATAATTCACCCCAAATCATTCCATGTCAGACCCACTTGCTATAGTTGCAAACTTATGCAAAACTGTCAGTCCGTGAAGGAGCAACTGGGACCTGTAATTGAGTATTTTGGCCTTGGAGTGGAAGAAGCAAGCATGGTATTTAACACCTTATGGATTCTTACATATTGTCCCCTTCATTCATCTGAAATTACTCTCTGCCTACACGTTCTTATAATATCAATTACACATCTATGTTTAGAATTTGTGATTTAATTTTTTTTTAATTTTTTTTTTTAATCTTAAATTTTTTTCTCTGTGTTATGAGCTTTTTAAATGCTTGTAGGGAAATATGTCATTATGATTCCAGGTGTGTGAGCATTGTGTCAGACTTTTGCTGCAATTAACAGAAGTGTTTGATCTGTCCCATCATTCAGCCAAATATTTAAGCTTAAATTTCATTCATTTAGGAATGCATTAACATTAAGGATATTTTTGGAGTGCTTTGGTGAATTAACATTTCAATTTTTAAAATACAGGCTTGGCTTCTGGTAGGGATCTTTACTTATTTACAGTGATAATAATAAAGGTATTATATTTCGAGAAAATTTGCAGTCATGGTTTGATTGGGCTAATGGCTTCTAGACAAAAGAAAGGAGGTTTTGCCCCACTCTGGCATCTCTAATAGATAGGAAAAATAAGCAGGATCAAAAATAGTGTCATCTGTGCTATATTTTTGTGAAACTGACATTCAAAGGATTGTGTCAATCTGTACAAATGACCAAGAAAACATAGAGCAATAGAAATTACTCCTTACCTTCACAATCTTCAGCTCTTGAGCTATCTGCTTATTTTCCTATTTAACTGCTGTCACATTGCTAAAAGACAGAATGTTCCTTTTTCCTTAATTAATTGATAGCTGAAAGACACAAGTTCCTTTTACAAATAGTAGAACTTGTCTTTGATGTACTTTGTGAGATTTCCTGCAGTTGTAAAATTTGGAATGACTGATTTGGGGTGCTAAATGTTAAAATCCATATTCAGTCTTTCGACTAATAAAAAACATCTTCTCTTCAACAATCTCAAACAACATTGTCAAAATTCCCTCCCCAAGTGTCTGGATAGATGGAAGTTACAGCTGTGTCCATCCTGCTCTTCATATTGATGTTTGTATTTGTCCATCTGACTGAATGCCACCTGCTGCAAGGGCAGGAGGGTGGGATCACCCATGTCTGAGCAATATCTCTATGCCAACAGAAGGTTAGTCAATTAGGCAATCACTTCTGCTTAATGCTGGGTGGGATGATGTCAGCCACCTGCACTCTCTCTCCCTCGCTTCCCACTTCCTGGGGACAACAGTCTTTTCTGTCCCTGGGGAGGATGCAAAGGTTTTCAATCTGTTCCCTTTTTGCATTAGCTCCTGACTGCAATTATTAGAATCTGACATTTGTTTTGCTTCCTGACTGGGGCTATATTCAGTGCAGACACTTTGTAGAAATATTAATAAGCATTTGATAATATATTTATATTTTAGCACTCCTTCCTGCTCTAGTGTGCTGATTTTTTCTCTTGCTTCCCTTGACCTGGTGCTAACAAATTTCATGCTTTAAGGCATTACTCCAGGATCACTAAGGAAAGAGTCAGACTTCTTAAATGTAATGGCACTACAAGGCTTTCCCTGCAATTTTGTGTTTATGTTTTTGGTTTTTTCCCTAAAAGTCTGTTTGTATTGTTGATTTTACTTCAATTACTCCAGTCTGAAGAAATAGAACCAGTGTTTATTGCTGTGGTTACTCTTTCTTTACAAGCAGATGATTTTGTGCTCTCTTTGTTTATTAATTAAATGGATGTGTGGCTTTGTGACTTTCCTGGGTGTTCTGCAGAACATTATCTTTGTCTTAGAGACAAATAGACACTCTACTTTATACCCTTTCTAAAAACTTTGTAAATTCATCAATAATATGTCAAACAACCATCTACTCTGAAGTTTATTTCAATAAATGCCAAGTCTCATATCCATATCAGATTACATAATAATTTCCTGAAATGTATAATATTTATGGCATCCTGAAATATTTTCATGAATCTGGAAAATTGTCCTCCAAGTGTGGTTATGTGAACAAAATTGAGTTTCATTCAACCCTCATGTGTCTGAGACCCTGTTGAAACCAAGTGCCATACTGCTGAATTTGAAGTAATTCCTTTTGGTTTTAAGTGCACTGAAGATAAGATTGAGTCTGTCAGATCTTATTTTAGGTGAAGAGCATAACTCAAATTATTTTTCTGCTCTGGTAGTCCTTAACTTTTTTTTCCTATTGATGTACTCTTCTATTCTCTCAAATACTTTGTTTATGTAGCCCCTGTGTGTGTCATTCTGTTAAGCAACCTTTATTAATGTTTTGCTGGTTTTAAAACATATTTTTTCAGTAGAAATTATTTTACCCCCTAATGACTGTTTAAACAGATTTGATAACAATGCATGCATTTCTGGAATAACAGAAAATTATAAAATGTACATAGTTCCATAAAGAAGGAGGTAAGTTAACTCGTTTCCCTTGCAGAGTGGAAGGGAATGGAGGGACACTTTCAATGGAGGGACACTCTGCAAGATTTCGGCTTCCTAATTATCTTTAAAATTTCAAATGAATATGTCCTATATTTATTTAATGATTAATTGTAAAATTCATTAATTTTTCAGGCCTCTCTGTAGTCAGTAAATGTTCTAAACTCCGTCTATGCCTTCTGCCTAGAAGACAATGAAAGCAGAGATCATAGTGGGGTTGTTACTAGTGAATCCAAAGGGCTGTATCCCCATTAGTGGAGATTTTTTCCCTTTGACTGCCCTTAGATTGAGACCGTAATATAGCTTAGTGCTTTGGAATAAAACAGTCTGTTGAACAATTGCTGCAGTATTTAGGATTCTTATATTTCACAGGATGTGCCACCTTAGAAGGCTGGGCAAAGCTGTATTCCTGTTGACTTACCAGTTTTGATGCTCTTAAAAAGGTACCTAAACTGTAGTTTCCCAGTGGTAATTAGATAAATAGTCTGTCTTCTTGTTTACCATGAAAGTAATAATGCTGCTTTCAGCATTATTACATCCAATGTACTTAATAAACATGGTCAACACATTTTCCATGTAAATAAATTGAGGCAGAAAAGAAGATATTCAGGTTATTTTATTAGCCAGTTACAAACTGTAAGAATAGAGTTAATATCTCTACACTAGAGAAGGAGGAACAGGACATCAGAAAGTGTCCTCAACTTTATTTAAATCTTCCTTTGTCTCTGTGAGCAATATAAATATATAAAGTTAAATATTTTTGTTGTTATTATGTAAAATCCTAATAAATGCCAAGTAAAAATATACAGAAAGTGAAGCAAAACCATCTCTCCAAGTGAAAAATGGTGATCTAAACAGTCTTGGACAAATGAGAAGAGTGAAGATGAGCAGAAGACTGAGAATAATATAAAGATTCAAAAGCTGAAAATCTGTGAATACCCATGAGTACAAATACATTCACACATCTCATCATTCAAGACTGTCATACACATAACTTTCCAAACTGACAGAAGCCAAGATAGGTGATAATTCAGCCACTTAATCAGCCAGTATTGTTTAGTTTTTTGAGTTGCAACGAGGAAAAATGTGTTATTTCAAATAGATTAGGTCCACTGATCTTTCTCTAAGCCAGGGAGATTAGTTTTCAAGAAAGTTTTAAAAGAGGAAATGAAATAAAGATTTTAAAAAATTGCAAAAGAGGAATGAAATAAATCTTCCCCCAACCAAATAAAGCTTCTCTATAACATATGATCTCATAAGTATTTTGTCTAAAAATTATGAATGCACAAAGAGATTTGAGGGAAAGGGAATTGCAGAATCCTACAAACAGGGAATATGAAGGAGAAATTTAATTCCATATGGATAAACTGAAGCTAGCTTGGAAATGAAAATAACTATATGCAACTATCAAGTTGAAACAGGTCTGGAAAAAATATTGTAGTAAAACAGAGCAGTTCAATCACTGCAGAATTAGACACTATAGCACTCATTTTGCTTTCAAGCCAGAGCATGACTTGAAAAATGTGTTTCCAGACCACACTACATTGTAGATGTTACGTTTTAAGCTAGACCGGTGCATTTTTTGGCTGATGACTTTGCACCATAATTACACCTGTGAGGTAACACAGAGCTGATTTTTACTTCTTCAACTGTATTGTACAACAAGATTGCACTGTTTAAGGTGCTTAAGATGCCATTTAATTCTCATTCTGAGAAAAAAAATTGCCCAAAGGCGTGAAGTTATTGCCAAACCATCCTATGCAAATTTTCACTGGAAGGAAGGTTGACCCCTTGAAAGACTCTTGACAAATTTTCCTTCGTTACTAGAAATTAATAATATGGGCCAACTCTGTATTCAAGACAAGTATTTTCTCAGTTGAAATAAAGATGAAAAGCCTTGCTGTCTGTCAGTTATGATTGCTGAATTAGGTCAAGGATATTATTAAACCCATTGCAGTAGTACAAGGGCTTGTCTTCCTAGCACTTATGGAATATTGGTGTGCATCTGTTTAGAAAATGAGAAAATTATACTTGGAACAAGCATTTATTTGACATCTACATTTGCACAGTAATGCTGTGTGCTGACAGATGTAAATTAGACTGATTTAAAATATCTGTTTTTACTTTTCTAAAGCAGGCGTTCTCATGGAGATCCTAATGGGCCTATTGTCCACACAAGTCTACAAATACAGTCTGAAGGATAAATCCATTTATACTTTTCTGAGTGTACAAAACCCAGCAAGCCCAGAGATTTTCAGCCAGGTAGCATGCTGACAGTGAAGGGCAGACTGGCCACAGCTGTGTGATTGGAACAAAAGTGGTGGAGCATTTTGTGCTAAAGCTTCCTTTGGAAAATTGCACCTTCACAGCAGGACAGACGTAATATATGGGTCAGGTCTCTAATTCATACAAGCAGTGTTCTATAATGGAATTAGCCTTTAAGTGGAGATGTCAGCTGTAGGGATCACAAGGTCGTTCATTATGCATGCACATATATGTATCTATGTATATATAAATATGTAGGTATATAGATGTATATATTTATATGTAAAGTTGGTAATATGCAATTTGGATTGAAGGTTGAACTAGTTCAAAATGCAAAGCCATAAAAATCTTGTTGCTGGCACAGATGAGTACATGGCCAACAGTGTCTAAGCAGGTAAATCTCTGTTTTGATTTATACTTGCAGCACTCAAAATGGCAGAATCAATTTGCTTGAAAATTGGTAAAACAAATTTGTTGTGTGCTATGACCTTGTATGCTGAACTTCATCCCAGAAGAATTTTTTTTTCTTTATGTTTGAATTATAAATATTGGAAATGCATTTTTTTATTGCAGAAATATTGACAGGGCTTTAACTATAATGGTGTGGCTATATTTTCTTAAACAGTAGGTATGTGTTTTGCCAGCAGCTAACTAATATTTTTCAAATAGTAGCAGATGTTGAACAGAGGGGCTAAATTAAAAATGCAGTGGCAAAAACCAGTAAGTCATTGATGTGAAGAATTAATAAAATGGGAAAAAAAGCTTCTATAGGAATGACCAAGGATGAAAATTGACAGCTGAAATTGCTAAGAGTATGTGCAGAGATAATCAGACACGACCTTTATGGGATATACATTGTATTTACTGTGTATTTCAAGATGCAGTTTTGTTAAGGGTATTCAAGAGCAAGATTTAAAATTATAGAAGACAATAAAATCAATTATTGTCATTAACTGCCAAATTACTTAAAATAACATCTGGGTGTAATTTCACTACGTACTGCACTGTATTTGTGCTTGAAAAAGCCTATTGACATTTTTTTGTAGGAAACATAGGCATTGCTGGTTTTCTCATGTAGCATAAAGAAATAAAGACGTCTGATCCTGAATCATTTGTTTAAGGCAAATACTTGTTTTCACCTGTGGTACACTCCTTTAAGATTCACAGATTTTATTGGATGTCATTTAGTTCAGATTTAAACACATTGGGACCTTTTGAGATTTGTGTTTCTTTTATGTCTTGATTACGTTACGCTTGTTCATTTTAAACTTAGGCCAAAAAATAAATAAATAGGCTAAATTTACTACCAAGGGCACATAATTACTGAATGAAGTACCTCTGTGATGATCAGATAAATTCTCCACAAACTTTTGTACTAGCTGATGTCAATAAGATCTCGTGCTGACATAAAACAAATGTAGTTAAATTATAACTTATTTCAATGGCCCTACATTTTACATGAAATGTGGAAGTGTGAGATTCTTTAAAAACGTAGGAAAGAAACAAACATCTGCATTGAGATTGTTCCCTTTGGTGATGTCAAATGTGCAACTGGTAAGCATTCCAAGTCATGATTTTATTGAGTGATATTCGATACCTGAAAGTAGGAAGATGACGTGTTAGAGAAAAACATTTCATTCACTGGAAATCTAAGACTAAATAAATTAAAAGATTTTGTGGTGTTTCATCTTTTCAAAAGTACTAGAATATTACGAAGAGTAAGGAACAAGCCACAGACGTGACTGTGGTGCCAGCTTTCTGTGTTAGCCACACCCTCAGTTTAATGTGCAATCACAGGCTTGTCCTGAGTATAGGCTCCATATATTTTCAAGAAATAGAGTAGTTAAGATGAAAATTTGATAAAACTGGTTTGTGTTTCAAGCTGAATCCACTTCTGTTTTGCTTTGTTGTTTTTTTTCTAAACCATCTTTATCCAAGGTGGGCTAATTTTAAAATTTAAAAGTCTGACATCTCTGTATATTTGAAGTATATGGACTTCTGAGGGAGTATATATTGAGGAAGCATACTGTTCTGTGAATAGCCACAACTCGTTAACATCTGCAAAACACCCTCTCAGTTGCTGGTTTTCTGCTCTTTCCCTGGATCTGCACTTTCTTGATTCTAGTCAGGAGTGAAACTGGAAGGTCTGCTATGGTGAAAATCTCTATATTTATATTTCTGCACATGTTTCAGCAAATTCTGACCTGTTTAGCCTTTAGACCATATCAAATTCTACCCTAACATCTTACCCTTCTTTTTGTGGTGTCTCATAGCAGCTCAGCAAAACTGTTTTTGTAGCCTTCCTGACACCTTCTCCTCTGCATGACTTCTTTCTCTTGAATAATTTCCTTTATTTTTTGTTTCCATGGTCTTCTGGCCTTGCTATTGACCTTGTACAGCAGAACACAAAGAGAATTCTTGAGCTTTTCCTAGCCTTAGTGGCCATTAAATGTTGAAAAGACAACTCTCACATCCTGTGTTGATAACATAGCAAGGTAATAAATCTTTTAAATCACAGCTCTAAGGTTCCATTGGTCTGGGAAGTGAGCATCCTACAACATTTAAGTACAATCTTATGGCATCATGTGCTCCACAGAATTCTCTGCTTGAGGCAGTTTGATATGTTCTGTCAGCTCAGCAGCATATTGTTTTGCTTGCTCTTCAGTGCAAATCTAATGGGGATTAATGGCAGCAACCTTGAGAGCACTCAGGGCCTTGTTCACCCTACTCTGACACCAAGCAGCTTCCTGGAACGCTAAGGAAAGTGCTCCAGTTTAGGTTTGTCATAATGTCTCAGTGGATTCAATAAGAAATACCTGTTTTAGGGAACCAACATTGCAGGACAAAAAAAGGCCTTGTTAAGTGTGAAGACACTTTGTATGTCTTTCTAGTGCCTAGTGAGATTCTGTCAAAATTCTGTCAATATTCTGTCCCTGGCATCCAAAAGTAGAATAATTTATTCTATTTTGGAGAATGTCTTTCTTCTCTGAAGGTTCGAAAATTCCATGTGGATAATCAGTTAGAAATCCTGGGCGTTTCATTTCTTATAATTTTCAGAGAAGTATAGCAACAAGAAATAGATCTCAATGAAAATTGGCTTGAGGGAATATTTAAATGGGAAAAAAGAAGATTTTTTTTTTTTTTTTAAATTTTAGTAAAATGAGAAGCTTATTCTTTCAGTCCAGAATGTATTTTAACTTTAATAGGAACTCTTACTAGGAATGTAATTCTAGACTCTTTATTTTCAGGTCAATGTCTAAAGTGGACAGCAAGTACTGCATCCCAAAATACAGTGTTCTTTTTCCCCTTTCCCCTCTTCCAGCGTAGATTATACAGCTTTAATTTACAAAGCTGGAATTCAGTTTTAATTCCCAAGTTCAATTGTTAGTGCTTTTATAGAGGTTCTGCACTAATTGTGTTAGTGAAGAAGAATATCCCCAAAGTAATTCAAATCAAACATGACAGAGTAAGAAAAACACCCCCTTGTGTATTCAAGTCTGATACCTGAATGCAGGAAGGTTCAAATGTTTAGGCAAACTAGAAGCAACTTCCTCTAAAAGTCAATTCTTATCTCCTACAAACTGTCCACTAGTAAAATGAAATTGATTGCAATCAGTTCTTTCATTGTAAAACAATACTCCTAATTATAAATACATGTTATGGTGCTACTTCTCAGAAGATTTTAGTTAGTGCATATTCTTTACCACTCTTATGTTTGGGAAATCATACCAAAAGGTTCACTACATATCATAATATGCTAAATTATAGTAGAAGCCCATAGAAAGGGAAGCTTTTCTCACTCTATTTGGCAAATCTGTGTTTTTTATCTACTTTAATGCTTGCTCAAGTGGACTTTATTTTATGATGACATTTGTAGTATTTATTTTTCCTTCACCTATGGTAAATTATTTTAAAAGTGTCTGCTCTGGAAATCATGAAGAAGGAGATGGATTGACACACATTAGTTCAGAGTGAATGCTTTTTAGACTTGTTACATTAAAATACTACCCTTATGCTTGTACATCACATTCAATTGTGTGATCTTGAAGTATCACCAATATTCAAGAAAATACCAAACAGTGTAACTCGGTTTCTGAAGCATGAGTTCCTACTTTTTAGGTACTAAAACATTTAACACAAATGAGTCATTGAATCAGTTAAACAGCTGATGTCTCCCTGTCTCTCTTTTAAGTTTCTTTTTTGTTGTTGTTGTTGTTGTTGTTGTTTTGTTTTGTTAATAAATATACATTTGTGAGTTTTGGATGCTTTTTCTTCTTGGAAAATATGTTTTTCATCAAAGCAAAATCCTTCTCATGCCAGCATACATATTTTGAGAATTTTTCTGAGATCCAGGTAGTAGTATTTTGATCAAAAAGAGAAAAGCTTCACTCCCCAGCTCTGTGGGAGATGAAAATCAGGTTCTCTTTTCAATTGTTAATAGTCATAATGATTCAATATCAGATTCTCTTATCAATTGTTATTAAATATAATGATACGCTTTTGAAAAGAGACATTTTTATAATGATGCATCCAATTTTAAGTGACTCAGAAATTGTTTGCTGTATGAATAGAATGATCTAAACAGCATCAGTGGGGCCACTGGGAGATTCTGACACCAAAATATTCTGAAGTAGCTTTAAGGGAGTACTCATTTAGCATGTGAAAGACCAATAAATTGAGGTATCTGAAGCTGATATTTTCCACATACAAGGTATCCTTATCTTGCCTACAATGAAGATCCCTCTCCTCTGACTCTTTGTTTCATTCTTTTTTTCTTTTTTTTTTCTTTTTTTTTTTTTTCTCAGAAAATCATATAAAAGGCTTTTGGTTTCATTTCAGCAAATATTTCGTATTCTTGATACCTCAGGAAGAGTTGTGTTATGAAGAAAGATTTCGGGCACTTTAAAATGAAACACCTTCTTTCAATGTTATTTAAAACATTAATGTTAGCAGATATTAAATACATTTTACAGTATGCTTTTGGAAATTAGATACATCTTTCATTTCTCATCTGTTCAATCTCCAAAGTCATATGTAAATACACTAACTGAATTCTAGTAAAACTTCACCTTGCAAGAGAAGCTGCCTCTAAGTCAAATAAGGACAAATACTAAAATTTATTTTGTCATAAGAATGGAAATTGAACAATTTTCCAAACTAAGTTTTAGTTCTTCAGTCAATGGACGGCAATCCATGGCAATCCAGACCATCTTTATATAAGAGACCAGGATCATTTCCAATCTGTTTCTGTGCTATATGGCACAGGTTGGCCAGGCCATCATCTCACGAGCAACCAGTCACCAGCTTGGTTGTTCACAGATAAACTATTTTCAGAGATATACTGGATGAAACTGGATGAAAGCATGTGAAGGATGCAAATCTGCTTTCTAATCTCAACATATGTGCTCTTAGAGAAGACTGTGGATGGTAAGAATTGCTCTGAGTGCTTTCATATCTCGCTATTGATGTGTTTCCTTATCAAGTTCCATTTTACGGAACTGCATGTCATGATTTACTGATTTTGTTTAAGCTTAAGAAAACAAGGAGTTGGGTCTGCATACAAGCAAAGAAAAAGAGATGTAAGAATAGTATTTTCTACAGCATCTGTTTAGACTATCTGATCAGTTTTTCTAGTCTGGGGGACATATTCAGTTGCCAAGAGAGGTTAAGACTTGGAAGGACTTTTCAGCGTAAGGCTTTATGAACATGGGTTGATCCATAGAAAAAGACAGGAAACAGTTCAGCCTTTTTACCGATTCTTGAAATTCTCAGGAGCAGCTTAGAAAAGCCTCTAATAATTTGGTGGTATGTATGTCTGGACCTAATAACTATCCAACTAGTTAATGGGTTTTGCTTGAATTGCTGTGGTGTGGATGCCTGTGTTAAGTATCTTGGGAATAATCACCAGTGCAGATCACATGGAAGAGATAGTAGGATTCTGTGGAAACCTGGAGGATTTGACGTTCTGCTATGATTATATTTTGTTTGTGTGTGTGAATGAATGGGTTATTTCTTACTGTCTGGCCCTGCTGCTTAGAAATACAGAACCTATTAGGATACAGTTCTCAGATAATGGAGAAAGCAAAAGTCCCACCTACATGCAAGAGGTATGAAATTAGCATCACATTCCAGTAGTTAATGTAACAGAAAATAATTAAAATTATTTTGAAATAAATAACAGTTTTGTTTGAAAGAACACTGTGAATCAAATATGCTACTGTGTTTGGAAAAAAATTATAAAAATATCGGAAAAAAAATTAGGCTGATTTATGTATATCATTCAAAGCCTACTTGTTACCAGATTTAAAAGAATCTAATTTTAGCATAATTTTTGTGTTTCAGTTTAAGCGAAGCATTTTCTGTCTGTTGTCAGAACAGATGACAGGATGTTTACATATTATTACAAAAGAATTCAGGGTTCATAAGTATTTCAAATTGTATATTTCTGGTTGAAGAGGCCTGAGTGACTATAGAATGAATTACATTTTGTATTCATCTGGTTGGTGTATGGAAATGGAGTGAAACATGAAGAATTAAAAAGTTAACAATTAAATTAGGCTTTTTAAATGTAGTAGTAAAGAGATAAATCTTGTTTGAAGTGTACAAATAATGTGATTTATCTTGCAAGACTGACATCCAAATAATTGCAGCTCCCCATTTCCCTGGTGAAATAAATTCCACATACATATCACTCTGTTGTGCTCTGCAACTCAGCTCTTTTTCACACTTTCACCATCTAGCACTAACTAGCACACATCAATGTGCAGAAAAAAAATTCCCTTCAAAGCAAGTTATCCACACAAACAGCCTTATTTGAAAGACTTAGAGGACGATTAGTTCCTTGGGCTATATTCCTATTTAAAAAGGTACAAAGAAGAATAATGATAGTCAGCCGCATGCATGAAAATTGTAAATAGTGAATTTGATGAAATCTCAACACACATATTAAGCCCTCTGTAAAAAGTATATTAAGTATATTAATTTATCAACATTCGTTTACACTTTGAATTTATATAATTTTAAAAAGTACTTTTCCATTTAAGCCAGAACCATGTGCAAACCCCCAAAAGATGCATTTTCTTCTTAGTATTATATCCTTATTGATTAACCAAAAGAAAAAAGGAAAAGAAAAAGCCTTAAAACTCTCTGTGAACCCTAAGGAGCAGTTATGGTCAGAAAATTGATTGACTGTAAAAGAGTTGTTTTTATGATAGCTTTGAATAGACTCTAATTACCTTGTTGGTTGAAACAGTCTTGTATTGTTTGCGCATATTCATATGGTACTCGGCACAAAGGATGTTTTGCATCATGCTTTGTTTTTTCTTGTTACCTTAGATTATTTAATGAAGATGGAGAGAGGCCAGGGAAATAATAAAGCCATCAGAACTGAAATAGTACCAGGCCATGGGATAGCAGCCACACAGGATCAGCAGTGTCTGAGGTAGCCAGCCTGGTCACGCTATGTGCCAGTTACTGAGGTCACGTAAAGCACTGCAGGAGAATCTAAAAACCAATGGCTTTTTATTTAATTTACCTTTCTAACTAATTTTTCAGGGATTATTACCTTATGTGGTTTGGTTTTGGTCACACTATGCTTTATTCAACCCACAGAACTTAACAGTAGTATTTTCTGTAAAAAATGAGCTGAAATAATGACATTGTGTGTCCTAATGTTCATTGCTCTGTAACCAAGATATTTGTATTTCTAATTTGAAAAGAGATATATCTTTTTTTAAAGAAATCTGTATGCTAACTTGCAGCATTTGAACATGCCGTCTTGCCCAAGTCTAGAAACAAAAAAGCTAACTCCGTTAAAAAATTATTCAAAAGTAGAAAACATTCAGTACCATGAAATAATTTACTATACAAATTATAATCTTTCTAATTTAAACTGACTTATTTTCTCAAAAAAGTGAACACCTCTTTAAAGTGCTTTGATAAGTGTTAGGTTCCTTTTGAAAAACAAGGTTTCCATACAAAGGTAGATTTTCAACTCAGTTTCTTTCATTAATCTCTGAAAGGGGTTTTGTGAGAAATGATAGCTCTGTGATATGTCTGAAGTAGTTCTTATTATATTAACTGAGAGAATTTGGACTATTCTTACATAGCATATTTAAATATTCACAGTTCATTAATCAAACCTGAGTTATCGAACGACAACAAATTTCCAGGATGTGACTACATGTGGGTTGGCCTGTTGTTGAACTAAAACCAGATTGTGAAGTCTGTGTTCTCCTTCTGCAATAGCTTATTTCTTAATCTTCTTGCTAGATAGCATTCCAAGTGGCAAAAAGAGTCAGAAATTCAGAGCAAAACCCCCCTAATAACTTTTATATTTTGTTCACAATTAAAATGAAGATTATTCTTTTTTTATACTTTTTAATATGGAATAATAGGAGCAGAATTATTTATGTTGTTTGTATGTTGTCAAAACAATTTGAAATAGATATATTCTTTGCAATTTCATGTGTCTTGCTTGTTCTCAGAATGGGAACTTTTAAAACAGCTTTTTAAAAAAAGAGTGAGCTTTTTAAAAGTTCATTGACAAAAATTAACATGGATCAGAAGAAGCAAATGATTAAGAACTGAACAAGAGATGGATTTACTAACAGTCTACTACAAGTTTTCTAAGACTTAGAGGGAAATTCTTTAAACTCAAAAAAGCAAATAATTGGGTCCAGAACAGGATACCATAAACCACACAGAGATCAATTTATTGAATTATCCTAAGCTTCTTATGTAGGACCCTGTTCTTATCTCACTTCCTTTGTCCTCTTCCTTGAAGTGGATAAAAAAAATACACACAAATGGTAGACCTTTAAGGTTCATCTTTCTCTGTGTTGACCTGGTAGTTAATCAGTCTCTCTGGGTCTTTACTGTCAATGTACTTTGATTATCAGGCAGACTTTATGAGGAAAGCTTCCACATGTTTTCTACAGTGGTAAGTTTCTAGGTATGGTGCACTGTGTTTCCACAGTGCTGAGAAGGAAATGAAAGCTGACATGGGCCAGCTTTCACATGATGGGACTACGTCTCTACTCGATTCTGATATGCAAAATGCCGCGATGGTTTGTTTTCATTAAAAAACATTCTGAAATGGAGAATGATGGAACTCTAACACGGTATAGCAATTATCAATTCCAGTGAATTTCATAACAGATTACCAAATTTTCAGTGTCTTAATATCTTCCAAGAAGGACAGTGGCCTTACAATATGAAAAATGCACTTTCTGACATTTAGCAAAGATTTTTATTTATTCATTCTTTGTACACTAATGCTACAACTACTGTCATTCTTCTCTCTCATTCTTCTCTCTGCACCTCACTGACAGCTCTCCAAGACAGTGGGACCCTGACACCAAATAAATGGAATTCAGCCATTGGAAGCAGAAGCCTCGTGGGCGCTGGCTGACCCTCTGTCTGTGGCTGGGTGACTGTCACTCCCTGGCGAGAGCCTATACAGTGCCATCAGGGGTGTGGGATGTACTGAGGTAATGTAGGGGAATCAACTGGAGCTGACCCAAGTCTGGGGAGGGAGAAACCCTCTTCAGGAACATGGCAATTTGCAATCAGGCCCCTGCCACCCACCCTCCCTTCTGTGCTTGCACATGATGAGAGTCTGAGGTGCCCAGGAGACACAGGAAGGCAGAGAATAGGAGGGGTTAGGAAGGGTATGAGTTTTATAGCAATTTCTACTGGATCATTATTGAGGTTTTGCATTTGAGACTGGGGACTGTAAAAACCATGAGCACATCATCTACATCAGCAGTGCTTTGTTAGTACTCCCGGCACAAAAACATCCCTTTTACCCATGACAGTCTTTTGAGGGTAAGCAGTGGTGGAAAAGGTGGGCAAACCTCTCAGTGACCCCAGACATGGTGATATGGTGACCTACCTTCTGCAAATGTGTCTCTGCAGGTGACACCAGGGTGATAAAAGGAGACTAGAAAGGCAGAGCTTGTGTCAAGTATGTCAGCTGATTGTGAGATTTTACATTATTTTGTTTTGTTTCATTTTATAAGCAGTTCAGATGATGGAGGCTTCCAAAACACATGAGGAAAAGGGAAGAGAAATTTTTTTTTGTCTTGGTTTTGCTGTAAGGCTGCAACTTGAACTGGGAAAAACTTTGGTTTGAAGAGGAGGCAGCAGAAGTGCTGGTGTCTCACAATGTTAGCCCAAAACCTGAGAAGGAGAAAGAAAGGAGACAGCCTCTGAAGAAGTCTGAGAAAATGTGGGATCCGAGTCAAAATCTCCGGATTGCTGCAATGTGCTTTCAGTCTCTGGTCATAGTCTGAGGAGATCAGAGATCTCTGTTTCCTGGTTTTTTTTTTNTGTTTGGTCTTCTTGGCAGGTTTTTCTGTGAACTGGTGGAAAGGGCAGAAGGCCAGGCACACCTATAGAGAAGACAAGGAATAGGAAAAGAGCAAATTCTCCCACTCTCCTGACCCATGCTAGATGCCTGTTCTGCTGCTACATGAGTTCTCAAGGCTGAGCTGAGTAAAGGGGTACCAAAGCCCTGGGGCTGGGCTTCCAGCATAGGGATTCTTGCAGAATAACTCTCCAGAGCTTCCTCTGGGAAAACTGACATCCAAAGAGGAGAGAGAAGTAAAAAGACCACCGTGGGGAAAAAAAAAATAGAAAAAAGAAAGAGCATCATAAAAAGCTTTAAAACACACAATCATTTTCTAAGTGCTCTCTGTACTTAAGTAGCTGTCAGTGAAGTGAAGCAGAGCTAACTGCATAGGCCAGAATATAAACCTGTAAGGGATGATTGCAATTGATGCATTCAAAAAGACATTTATTTTGAAAGGAAAGAAGAAAAAGAGAGAGGTAAAAGTTTAAGTGCAAGTGCTTGATTTTTTTTAAGTTAAAATATTGAGTTTTATGTGTTTGTTCTAAAAAAGAGATGAAACCCAGGGGTAAGAAGTAAGGCTGTTTGATCACTGAACACTTCCTTAAGCACACAAAATAAAATGTTCTTACCTAGTAGTAAAATCATTCATAAAAGATACTGCAAAATATATTGTCAAAATAACAATCATGCTAATTATCTGGAATATCACCAGAATGTCCTCTGGAAGGAAATGCTTTGGTTGGAACTGACAAAGATAGTTATTCATAGCAGTTTTAGGTATAAATTCTTCGTGGGTTTTGTTTGTTGGTTTATAGGGTTTCTTATCCCTTTAGGTAGAAAAGAAGGGTGAATAACCAGTGTCAGTCCTATGGGCATTGTTAGCTGTGTAATGCACAGCTTTGATCGGTTTGGATTTTGGTTTGATTTGGGTTTGATTTGATTTGGGTTGAGATATTACCAAATCTCAACATGGGAAAAACAAAAGTTAGGACAGTTTTCTCTTGAATTCAGTTACCATGGCTGAAGTTAAAAACGTATGAAAATAGGGACCTAGATAAAAAGAGAATGTAGGTACAGTTTAAAGTGTTGATTTTTTTCTTTATTAATTTGAATTAGAAGTGTTAATGTAATTAGACTAATATGTGTTTGTTAGGATCCCTATTCACAGGATATTCTTTTTCCAATATTGCTACTTTGAATGTATCAGCCCTGAGATAAGTATGTTGAGCTCCATCTTCTCTGCCTGTGGGACAGTTTTATCTCGATTATAATAAGACTGCTAGTGCTGGACATCCCAAACCAGTCTGAAAGCAAAGTAGATTATACTTTGCATGAATTCAGCTGAAAATTAGATCCATGTCAAAGTTAGTTATACTCTGAAACACAGTGGGTCATTTCGTGGGCTACTTAGTTCTCATGAATGGGTTTGCTAGAGAGCTAAAGTAGCTTTCCATGGCCTGTTTTTACTACTTGGGTTGGCACTTATCTGATATTGTATGATCAGTGTAAGCTTTGGCTTCACAGTATCCTCTCAGCTGAAGCTCTATTGAATGTTACTCTGATACATCCCATGAATTGGGGGAAAGATAAGAGTGCAACTTAAGTGAATTTTAAATCTCTTTGAACTTCTACATATCTCTGAATTTTGCTGTGTTCTTATAGATGGATCCATCTCTTCATTATCCTGAACTGAATGAAGTTGTGTTCTCCTTCTATATAGATACACAATATAGCATATTGTATTCAATAAACTTCATGTACATTTTTGCAAATTTTGTTCAATTTTTTTTAGATAGCCTCACTCTGTGTTCCATATCTGTACTTTTGATCATCTTCCATTAGTAAGTTCTCACATGGTCAGGTAGAAGGCTTTTGTAAAGATAAAAAGAGGTAATAAAACCTGTCAGCATGTTGAAAGACCAGGGAGGGAAACAGATACTTGCACAGGTTATATAGACTCATTTTTTCTGTCATCAGAGGGGAATCTCAAAAAAAAAAAAAAAAAAATCCACATTACACTGTCTGCATGTCATGATTTGTCTTTCTCCCACTTTATTCAGACTTGGTCTGTTTGTAAATATACTATTTTTTTCTTTCTTTGGGGTTTTGAAGTAGTCTTAATTTGATTTTAGTTCACAACAAATATACAGAGCTGCACACATTTAACAGAGTATTTAAAGGTGAGATTACTCAAGGGCTGGTATCCTTACTGCTCATTCTTCAAACTTGCACATTTTCTTCAAATTCTCATCAGTGCTTGAATACAGTGACTCTGTACTTCATCCTCTAGACTTTGCAAATGCTTTTAGAATAAAAGCCTGTAAGAGCAAAAGGAACTACTGTATTTATTTAGGGGTTTGCTTTTATCCCTTGCTTTTCCATAGCTCTGTCAGCCTAATACGTCTTCTTATTGAATCCTTTTAAGAAGCTCTGAAATACCAAAGGTGAGCCTACCTCTTGTGTTTTGTCAAATCCAATTGGTCATAGTGCTAATACTTTCATCTCTCCATACGAACATCCTTGTAATGCTTTCCTGACACTGTTGTAGGTTTATTTAGAGGCATGATGGGTAAGATTTTAAATGGTTACTTTGAAAAAGACTGCACTTCATTGAGGAGGTTAACATGATCCAGTAATTTTCATAATATGAATAGTAAGGCTGACTGACATAGGAGGTAAAATGAAATAATCCACTTCTTTTTATTGGATAAGTTTTGGTTTTGGTATGACACTCAGACTTTTACTTGCATCCCAAAGGGGAAGTTTTATATGCATGAAAAATTTTAAGGCTTCACTGTTTATGGTTTAAGGGTTTGTTTTACATTTTCTCATTTTGGATGCTTTTAGGAGCACTAAATTCCAGAATACAATTCTGCCCTTTGAGGGAAATTTTGATCACCATAAGCACTCTGGTTAGTGGCCTAAAAATCATTACTTACTACTGGTTTGTGAAGCTTTTAGGTCTATTTTTTAGTTGAGAGATTACTTCAAAGCTATTAAAATATCTGGAGATTTATTAAGATTTTTGGAAACAAATATTTTATTTTGATTCAAAAATATATCATTCACAAAGGCTTTGAGCTCATTGCATCCAGGACGAAAATGATGCAAACATGTAATTCAGTCCTTTTCTGAATCATAGGTCTGGTAAATCTCTGAGGTAGAATAGAAATGTCTTTCTTCTATCTATAGTACTGCATATGCAAATTATGAGTAAAATTCAGTCTTCACATTTATTTCAATTGAGAGTTTTGCCAAGAGCAGAAGGATAAGATATAACCATGAGAAGAAATCTATGCTGCATGTTCCTTGCTCAGTTTCTAAATTTGATTTTTACCTTTCCTTTCAGATCAGAAAGGGTCTGAACAGGTTCCTGTAGCAGGAAGCATTAGAATTACCAGACTCCACATCAGCTCTAGACTCTCCATGTCTGGCTTTTAGGCAGGCACAGTAAGAATGAATTTTAAATGCATCAGGGACAGACTTTGGTTAGGAATCTTTTCCTGAATAGGGCATGTGTCTGTGTAGATTAGAAAGATTCATCTTTAATTTAACCTTTTTATGTATCTGCTCAATTTAAGATATTTTAATTCAAGAAATATATATCTGAGTAACTTTGTATTTATATTTTTTTCCAGTTGTATTATTTTGTGCATAGCAGTTGATTCTGTGAGCTGTGCAGTTGAAAACAGTGTTTCAGGAAAATTTGTGACATTGACCATTGAGATTTAACTAGGGTCAATTAGAATGAAGCTGTAATTATGTAACAGGGGGCAGCATGTTCCTAAAGTTCACATTTTGTATAAAATTCTTATTATTTCTTTTACATTAGAAATGTTCCGGTCTGTTTGATTTTTTTTTTTCCCTCTGTGTCTTGATAAATATTTTAAACTAAGTTATCAGTAGGGAGGGGAATAGCATCAAAGAAAAAGATCTCAGAAAGCTTAGTGAACTAATTTGCCTGACATTATGTGGATGTTGTGGTTTGGAAATAAAGCTGTTGCTGTGAAACTACAACTCTATACATATATCCCTAGGGGCACACAAAGAGGAGGGTTTTTTCTATAAACTGTAGTGTGTTGCTCTCATGAATTTCCGGAAAATAATCAACAGGCTGTTGATAGTGTTTCACATAGAAGATTGGCTATTTTGGTAGTCAGTGAACCTGAACAGGGTGTCAGCTGTTCAAACTGCAGCCTGACTCCAAAGCAGCAGTTAGAGATGTTACTTTTAGACCGACAGGGAGAGTAATGCTTTGAGTATGAAATCCAAATGGGTGATAGCAGTCACTCATACTAGTATTTCTTTCTTTTTTTTTTTTTTCCCTCAGGAATCTTTTCTGTTAGTTGGAATATTCTTGTCAAGAGTAAAAGCTTGAAGTAGCTGTATTTTTTAATATTCTCATGAAAAGCAGTTTATTGTTAATAAGATGCAAAAATCAATAATACAAAACTATTTCTATATATCAAATAAACCCAACCATATTAAAAATTTAATTCATTTATTTTACTTTTAAAATTATATGTAATTCTTTTACAAAATATTCATTATGGGGAAAAACACAAGTCAAATCTAGAAAAATAGCTCACCCAAATTATCTAAGAAGGCAATAGGAGGTCCAGGAATAGGATCTTACTTTTTAGAAGTCTAGTTCTGAAAAATAAATCATTCAATGTCACAGGCAGGAAGTTTTTTTAAAAATCACTTTTTGCAGAAAAAAAATTCTAATGGAATGAATTTGCCACTGAGGATTTTGAATATGCATACTGCTTTTCATTTAGAGAAATATAAATTATATGTTGCATTCTGAGCAGTTAATTTAAACAAGATTATTTAATTCTGTTCTCTCTCTTTATGTGAGATGTATGTATGTATGTATGCTCCTGATTGCTTGATCTTGGTTATAGTTAAAAAGGTAAGGGCATTAAAAATTTTTGTAAAATTTAAGGGGGGATAAAATATAGTATCAAGGTACACTTAAATCAGAGTGAAGTTTTTCATATTAAGAAACCTCAGAAAGTTGAAGTTTGCTACAAACTGAAGTGTTGTTTCATGTTTTACAAAATGAAACTTTCTTTGTCTTGGTAGAATAGATAAATGTTGAAAGGTAGTACTTCCTATGCCACAGAAATAATGAGGTTTGCATAACTTTAATTCTAGTATATCTGTTACTTTAGAAGGTAAAAAGGCTTTTGTGAAATGAATCCATATTTATACACCCAAGAAGGCCCAAGCAATTTCTTGAAGGAGGTGAAAGTGTGTACAAAAAACATGTTCATCATGAAAGATGATTTCCTTGAATTGTTTTGCATTAAAATGTTTTCAACATAGAAAATGCAAAGTATTAGTTTTACCAGCAATTTTCCAGCATTAATGTAGTACTTAGTTAATTACTTTCTGATGTCAAGGACATGGCTGCAATCAACAAACTCTAAGCAATGTTTTTTGCAGGAAGTGATGTTCCCAAATAACTAAGATGAGCAAACAGCATTGGAACAGTTTTTGGTGCAAACCCAGCAGTTAATCTAAAGTTCTGTGATAACTACTGCTTCAATGATGCATCTGGTTATTTCCTATCTTGGAGAAGTTAGCAAATAGTGAATACATCTTGGCTGTTGACACTTCATTGTATTCTTAACTTGCTTTGGATCACATCCAAAATCAATTGTTATCAATGGCAGTTTTCTGACCTATGTTAGGGAGAGTTGGATCTGGGTCTCAATGATCTAAAGAAGTATTATCATTTTCCATAACACTTTCAGCCACAATGAAACACTAAACACTTTCAGGATTTTCTGCTTTTCTCTGTTTGATTAAGAGACATGGCAATTCTATTGACTAATGGGATGGAAATCACTAAGAATAGCAGTTTACAAGAAACATTCTTTGAAGATATTAAACCAACAACAACAACAAACAAAGAGAGGAAATTGATCTTTTTAATAATTTTCCCCTAAATGACTAACAGACATCTGACTTGCCATCCATAAAATAGATTTTTGGTGAATCGGGAGGCGAAAAAAACAACCAAAAACCCCTCATCACATTCCACTGTGGAAATGAACTATTCTGGGAACTGACATCTCAATGGTACCTCTGCACTTGTCTATATGGAAGATAAATGCAGGATTTGGCAGCCCTGAGCCATTGTATTTTGAGGATGTCTACTTCCAGAAAACCAGTCAAAACTGGACATCATTAATGTAAAAAGTGTCTGAAAAGAGTAAAGAGCTCTTCAGCAGCTCGAGAATGCATGCATGACATATGATGTGAATGATACAAACCACTTGTTTTTCCTTTGTAATTTAAATGTCAGTCTTCTATTGTCCAGGAGATTTCTTGTGTTAAACACTCTTCAAATTGCTACTTACTACAAGGATTTAGATTTTCAGTCATGAAGGCTTGCATCTTTGTGTACTGGTCGTGGTTTTTATGTTTAGGATTGCTAAGAATTAAAATCTTTTGAATTTGTCTCTCTGTCTTCCTAACACTAAGGCTTTAGATATGTGTCTGACTGACAACGCTAAAAGGCAGAAGGCTTTTTGCGTTTTATTCTGAGTTTATGTAACATGGATAATGCATTCTCCCTGATAGCTTCCTTTTGCCTAACTTGAAATCCTGATGGGACATCAATAGGAGAAGTCTTCCTTCTGTATCTTGTTCACTTTGGCTGTGTCTGTATCAACAAATGAAACACACCAGGGTCATTATGATGTGGATGGTGAAACCCTGTCACAGGTTTTCCAAAGAGGTAGTAGATTCTCCATCCCTGGAAACACTCAAGGTCAGTAGTATGGGGCTGTCAACATCTTGATCTAGTTGAAGATGTCCCTGCTCATTGCAGGGAAGTTGGACTGGATGACCTTTAAAGATCCCTTCCATCTCAAACCATTCCATAATTCTATGATTCTCTGGCACTGAGGCTAAAAAGCAGAGAACAGCAATGTAAGTAAACTCTCATAACTTCCAAGATAAGATAGTTTTATATAAACTCCCTGTTTTTCTTTGCTACCTCCTAACACATTCCCACAGGAATAATTTCAAGAAGGCACTGAGGCTGCAAGTGCACAGGACACTATTCTAATAATTTTGCAGCATGAATGACTGAGCCTAGTGCCCAGGAACATTCACAGACAGTGGTTAATTCAATAGCTTAGGCATATCTTTTGTGGCTGCTGAAAGGTTTGAAGGTAATTTCAAGTACTTACTATATTTTTTAAATTGTAGGATTCCATTTAAGGTACATGCTGGAAAACTGTCAGGATGCTTCACTGTCTGGATCATCAGTGGACTCCAGCTACAGGTGTAACATGTCAGAGTGCTCTTCTGTCTCCTCATCTAGAAGTAAAGATGACAGATTGAAACTGAGGTCAATGTCAATACTTAGGAGTAGTATCAAGGCAGTTGATTCCACCAAAGATGAAGTGTAGGACAATTAAAACTATATTAAGTAATAAAGTTAAGTTAGTTCTTGTTCCTTAGCCCACTTAGGTGAGATGCAGAAAAGTATGCTTGTCTTCATATGGAAAGCTGAGCCATAGTCTCTTTCCAGTTCAGAGATGCAAATGCATCTCTTGACAAATGAATGAAATCTAGCTCTGAGCTCACTGTGTGAGATGCTGAAAGTATTAGAACTGCAGAACTACCGAGCTCAGTTTAGCCAGCTTCCTTCATTGGCTGTCCTGTGAATTTCTCTTAAGAAAGTCAAAAAAGGAAAAGAAAGGCTTGATGCTGACTATTTGATAGATTATTGGGTGTTGCAGCAAATACAGACTGTACAGAATCAAATATTTTTATATTATACATGGACAGAGTTTGCAGGATACACATATTTTTTTGAGTTTTGATTTCTACACAATTTTTTGAAAGATAACAAAACAACACGGTAAAACTGCATTTTAGCTTTGCAAGAGATGCCTGCTGTAAGATATCTCTGCTCTATGGATATATAAACAAATAACTCTTTGGTTATATAGTACTAAGGATAGCAGTATTTTTAAATGTAGATTTTCAGTGTGCTTTTTTGCATTCAGCCTTGCAGGGATATTTTTGGTAATTGCTGTATCCCTTTGTTGGAACTGACTGCATTGGTATGAAATGCTCTTGTCAAATCTCAGTCTTTATAGAACCAAAACCTGAGATCCTTCATTCTGTCAAAATCAACATTAAATGAAATGAAGAATTTAAAAAATTAAATTAATAACTTTTTTGTGCATGTGTGTCACTCATATTTCAGTTCCTTGATCATCTTTATGGCCTTTCACTGCTTCTCTCCAACAGCACCATGTTATACCTGTGCTGGGGAATCTGGAACTGGACACAGCACTCCAGGTGTGGTCTTACCAGTGCTGAGTAGAGGGGAGGGATCAAGTCCTTCTTCCTGCTAGCAGTTCTTAATGTAAAACATCACAGGATTGTATTGTTCATCCCGACAGCAAAGGGCATATTGCTAGTTCATGTATTCCTTGGTGTCCACCAGGATCCCCAGGTTCTTTTCTGTAAAGCTGCTTTCCCCAGCTGTCCTTTCTGCAAAGCTGGTTGCTACAAGCATGTACAAGGTGCCTGGAGTTGTTCCTCTGGCACTTCCCTCGACTGAACTTTGCAGTGTTCCTGTCTGCTCATTTCTCCAGCCGGCCCAGGTCCCTCTGGATGATAGTATGACCCTCTGGTGTATCAAACACTCCTTCCAGTTTTGTGTCAACTGCAAACTTGCTAACAGTACAGAACATGAGCAAATGTGTTGATCAGGATGGGAACCCAAATTGATCCCTGGGTACACTGCTAGTTACTGGCCTCCAACAAGGCGTTGTGCCACTGGCCACCACCCCTCAGGCTGGCTGTTCATCAGGTTTCTGATCCTTCTCTCCATCTGCTCATCCAGCCATCAGTTCAACAGCTTCTCTGTGATGATCTTGTGGAATCTTTTCTGAAGTCAAGGTAGACAATATATGCTGTTCTCCTCTCATCTGTCAAGACAGTCATTTCAACACAGATGTCTATCAAGCTGATAAAGCATGACTTCCCCTTTTTAAATCCCTGCTAGCTGTACCTGATGACCTACTTGTCCTTCATGTGCCTGGAATTGGAACATCGGGGAATTGGAAACCAAGTTATCAGTATTAAAAGGTTTAAATACGGGGTGATATTATATATCTGTTGCTTCACACATTGCACAGTGACAGATGGGGAGATTAGAGTTAGGTTTTAGTGGGAGGTGTTTTCTCTATTTTTAATTTACACATAGTGTGTGAATTTATTTATTACAGTAAGAAGAAAAATAAATTGCAACTGGAAATGGACATATGATTAAATTCCTTAAATTGAATTGGGGTGGGTTGTCTTAGCACAATGTGCCATTAACATTACAATCACTGTTATGAGAATGTTGTTCCATAGTCTGCTCTCATTATAACCTTTTTATTTCCACATAACCATACTGAATTGTTGGGGTAAACAATAGCAAACCATGTTAATGCCATTTCCATCTCTCTTTATTTCCACTGACTTCATTTGTCCAGTGCCTCATGCTTACAGTGAAGGGCGTAGAAAAATAAAATAGCCTAAGCATGAGGTGAAAGTCTGACCCTATTCAAGTGAAGGGGAAATTAGCCATGGGTGTCTTTATAGTTGAAATTGTTTCTGTTATTTCAGGGCAATGCAGATATGAAGGGAAAAATCCTAAATGAAACTAAGTTGAGAACCATTTTGATTTTACATTATATTTACTTAGGAATTAATAAATCAGACAAACTTTTTAATTATTTTTAAAGTAAACTCTAAAAGAACCCCAAACCAACTTTATTTTGATTTCAGTTTCCTAAATTGTTTATCATTGGAATTAAAGTACAGTAAGGAACAAAACATCAAATACATATAAATAATTAATATTAGGATGTGAATATTTAAGATTCAGGTACACTTTTAACTTGTAAGCTAAAATCTCTAGCAGGACAACATTTACTTTTTAAAATAGCATAAAAATAGAATTATGTTGGTTTCAGAAAAGGTAACAGCTGACATAATGACAAACCAGGCACTTATTTTCTAGGCTGCTTTTTCACATAGCTGGCATGTATAATATGCACAGAAAATAAGATATTGACAAGACCTTTTTTAAACAGCTCTTCCCCTGCCTTTGCTAGCTGGCCTTGTCCATCTCTCTCCATTCTTGAGTAATGAAGAAATATGCCATGGTCCTCAGTTTTTTCACACAGAGGCTCTGCATTATTTCTTTGCTGAGTGTTTCTTTACATATTCAGGAGGAATTACTTGCCTTTAAATAAAAAACAACAAAACCTATCAAATTTGTGATATTTCTTTCCCCTATTTATAAATCTTATATTTAGAACAGTAAGTAATGAAGTTGTAGACCAGATTTCTTCCTTCTAACTGTATGATGTTAAGGTCAATAATCTATACCTAATAGTGTCTGCAGTTTGAATTACCATTCTCTGTTTTAAATCAATTTGTAGATACTCATAAACTCTATGTAACAAATAATTTTCATTTAGGTAGCTACTCAATATTTATCTTACAATCTAAAGGTTAAATATTATTAAATGATCATTTATAGAAGTTGCACTGTGTACGGAGTTGAGGAAAAGATATTTACAGCATCATTTAAAAAATGAACATGGAATTCCCATATTGTTTACAGGACAAGCTCATACATTTACATCTGATTGATGTGAACTCTTACCTGTAAAATTGAGATAGCTGTATTTCCAGCTCTTCTCTCATTTATGAAATGAACAGACTTATCCTACAATGGTATTGACAGACAAGCCTCTTTTTGTTAAGTAACATGTCAACTCACTCAAGGTGAGATGACCTGATGAGTCCTAACTTTCACTTGACCTCACCCAAAGCAGAACTTCAGGCTGTTTAGAGGCAGAAATTGTAGGGACTTAATGGGCAATTTCTTAACATTGAAAATGTACCCTGTAAATATATGAGAAAACATTTAATTGATGAGTAAGTGGCCTGGTTTCGACGCAGATCAGGAGTGGGTGTGGCCAAGGCATTAAGTCCTTCAATACCACCTCGTGTCATCATCAGGGGTGGGTAAAAAGAAGAAGGCTGCGCTTTTCCAGTGGAATCAGTGTGGTACACAGCATGCAGTAACACTGGCCATGACTGGAGGAGACAGTTTGGATGGCATGGCTGCAGTCGGATTGAGCTCTGCATTCTCTCTTTAGTGCACTTTTGTTATTAATGTTGTTGCTGTTATTGTTCCTTTTCTTCTCTCATTGATTTTTCCAGCAAATTGTTTTTATCCTGGCCTGCGATGTTTACCTTTCATGTCTGCAATTCTCCTACCCAGCCACCCATGGGTGGAAGAGGGAGAAGGGGAAGCAAGTGAGTGGTGTGTGGTTTTGGAATATTGGGGAGAAGGCAGCACTAAACAGGGAGCATAATTCCTAAACCACAACAGTAAGGTAACATATCTCAGTGAAAGGAAATTTAAGCAATTTTATTCCTCATCTTCTACTCTTTCCCCCAGCCTGAATCACAGATGGAAAATATTTACAAAATATTTACAAAATTATAAAAATTGGGATAAGATTTTGATTAAAACAAAGACAAGTTATAAAAGCTTGACAGGGAAAGACAAAGCTCTTACCAAAATATGTCTTTTCAAAAAAATAAGCTTTTTTCTCATCCATGTTTACTAAAGTAAGCTTCTGGCAAGGAATGGTGGGATTCTGCTCAGATAATATTAATTGGTTAAAATTTTGGCATCAGATCTTAGCAAATTTTCTATGATGCTTTCATAATTGAAGGGGTAAGAGTTAGATGCCAAACAACAAATGACAAATCTCATTTTGAAAAAGATGTCTGTGTTCAGATATAAGAAATCATGCTGGCATTTTATTCTAATAATGGACTATCACAAAACCTAAATTAGAGTGCAAACTCAATTAAATAAACCACTCGTGAGAGGCTTGAGTTACAATGGTATTGCAAGGCATACAAAATTGTTGCAATTGTTTTTCAAGTGTCTTTCACTTTTAGTTGTGAAAATGTTGAAATTCTGAAAACTTTAGTTTTAGCTAGGATTTTGTATATCACCTTTTCTTCTTATGAATAATTCCATCTTGGTGTACACACATGTCATGGTTTAACCCCAGCCAGCTCACCTCCTTACCACATAGGTCAGGGGGGAAATTGGAAGGGTAAAAGGAAGAGAACTTGTGGGTTGGGATAAAGACAGTTTAACAGGGAAAGCAAAAGCTGTGAACACAAGCAAAGAAAAACAAGGAGCTAATTCACTGCTTCCCATGGGCAGGCAGGTGCTCAGCCATCTCCAGCAGAGCAGGGCTCCATCAGGACTAACTGTGACTTGGGAAGACAAACTCCATCACTTCAAACATCCTTCCCCTTCCTCCTCCTTCTTCCCCACACTTTATGCACTGAGCATGATGTTACACGGTCTGGAATATCCCTTTGGTCAGTTTGGGTCACCTGTCCTGGCTGTGTCTCCTCCCAACCTCCCAAACACCCCCAACTTCCTCAGCAGGCTGGCAGTGCAAAAAAGCAGAAGAGACCTTGGCTCTGTGCAAACCCTGCTTAGCAACAACAAAAACATCTCTATATTATCAACTGTGTGCACAGCACAAATTCAAAACACAGCCCCATACTAGGCACCGTGAAGAAAATGAACTCCACTACAGCTGAAACCAGAACAATGTGTACATCACGTATTTTAGCAATGCTTTATTAAGATGTTTCTCAAGTTAGTTATACGTGTGTGTGTATATTAACAAATGCCTCTTTTGCTTGTCTTTTACTTGCACAATTTAGAACAGTGTCTTGCAGATATGCATGCAAGGTCTGGCCCACAATCTATTGGGTTACAAATTTCAGGTAAATAATCTTACTTGGTTCACTGGAACCACTTTCTGTAAGAACATAGTGATAAAATTGGATGCATGGGATGGGTTTTTTAAATGAAATGTGAGGGATATGTCATGTGTTGTTCCTTTGGTCTCTCAAACTTACTGTTTACTGGGCATGATATTGTAAAGAACATATTTGGGCAGCTTGCCTTCAGTTTCTCACTGTGCCCTGCTATGCTGCTACTGGTATTTGAACTAATTAGGACTAACTCAGATATGTCTGTGTGAGCTTCAACCATTCCCAGTCTGCTTGCTGTTGAGGATAAAATCACTCATAAGCTCTGAAACATGAATATTTGTGTCTGATGTCTTACCAAATGTGATACTCCTGAGCTTTGTGCTTGGGGACTTGCATGAAAAGACTGTTAATGTATACAATACCAAATGGAAGTGAAGCGACTGGAAATATGTCTATTAGCATTGAGAATGAGGCATAGAAAGCGACAGCATTGTGCTACAAATTAAAGGGTACAGACGTCATCTCTGTTGCCATAGCTTTCCGGTATGCTTCAAAAAACGGTTTGGAAAAAAGATACATACAAAAAGGAAGATAATTTGCTATGTGAGCCAGTGTAAAGGATGAAAGGTTCAGTTGAAGGTAGACATAAACCCAATAGAAAACCCTAATAATTGAAAAATGGGCAACTATTTAGAAAGGCCACTTCCACAAATATTTTGACTATGGTGAGAGTGACCAAAATACTGGGGAAAAAAAAGTTGGAATAACAACGTAAACTTACTTTTAGAAATTCCCGGTTACAGTCAACATTGCCTATGAATTTCTGTTGTGGTAAATCCATAGTTATACACAAGACCTTTTCCTGGCCCATCCTGCCCATTAATTCATTATTCTTTTGTTCCATGCTTTGGAAAAATGATTCAGGGTTTTAGAGAAGTGTTGTGAGTGGATTTGTCATTATTCTCACACATATATTTTCCTGAATTAGGAAATAAATGATCCAAAATACAGACACCTCCTTTTATTTTCTTTTCAGGTGCTGGTTGTGAATTCTAAACGTTTAATATCTTTTGCTTATATAGAACTTTCTTTCTGAAAAAGTAGCTTTTCCAGAGTTAGTGGTCAATGATACAGTGCAATAAGTTACTCCAGCATTGCAATACACTTCTTGTGCATGTTCTTACTTAGAGGTTGTTCCAAGACATGTATTTTACCACTATTTATAAGACAGTAGAGTTCTTTTCTATGAGCATATGCCTGTATTTAATTATTTCCCAAACCAAACTAAAGCAGTTTCATTCTGTATCATGTTCATGAAGATCAGGATTATTTATTATTAATACAGTGTTTTCTTCAACAAATTAATATTTTATTCTTAATTTCATTGTAAATAAATAATTTGAGCCTTTTTTATCATTAATGACATAGGACAAGTATGCTTTTGGTTGATTGCAAATGTGCTGCTGTGGAAATGTCAATGAGATAGAGAGAGTTTATTTTATGCTATTTTCTATAGTTTTAATTAAGCAATAAAAGAAGACATCCAAAATAATTACATGCAGTTTCCTGGTGGAAGAATATAAAACTAAAGCCTATGCAAACAAAAAGAGTGCTAGAGGAAGAAAACTGACACTTTCTTGCTTCGCCTAGAATAACCTTTGGTTTTTTAAAATATTAGAGCATCAGCAACATTCAGAATGTATTAACAAATTTTAATTAAAGATGAGCTGATATGTAAAGCTAGTTTACATGTAGCTCCCAACATCTAAGAACCAGTATTTGCCTTACCTTCATAAACATTCATTTAACTTACAGCATTGAACTACACAGCACTGCCTAGTTTTTGACACAGATATAGATTAAATAAATAATAGTCATTGTTTAAAAGAACCTAGTTCCTAAAACAGTAATTAGCTTTCTATCAACAGCACTTTTGACCTCCATCCTTGCTGAACATCATCCAAACACAATTATGGAGACATGTAAACAAAATGCACATCTTTCTTTTAGAGCTGAAATATGTTGAACAAAGGGAACATAAAATGAAGCAGCAGCACCTTATGTGTAACCCAGCAGCATCTGGGAAGAAACTTGGGACTTTCTTCTCACTGGGGAAGAAACTCAGGGCTTCTGGTCTGAATCCTTGACATCTTTATGTCCGTTGCATAAACAAAACTTGCCTTCTCCACATTGGGTAGCATTCCAGCTGAGCCAGGCACTTTTCTTTCTTTGCCCCTTTTCCTATCTGGTAAAAGTCCTTTCTGCACAGTGCTCTGCATTTTGGTGAGAGTGATCTGTGGCCTTACTCCAACAGGCTGAGCTAAGCAAAGCAAACCTAACTAAACTTCACATACAAAATGCAGCATTTATTGGTGTTGTGATATGCTCATGTCACCACCAAACATCCTTCTCAAGAGTCCTATACCTATGTATGTGATCTGTTATGAAAGTTTTGTGATCATTACTTTTTTATAATAATATAAGCCCCATTCTATCATAGGAGCAAATAAAAAATTTAATCACTGTATGAAATCACAAATTCAATCGTTTCATCCTGGTTACAATGTGCTGTAGGAGGTCTTCCCAGTCAATTTTTTCTTACTGCTACAGAATTTTGAGGTCACAAGTGGTAAGTTTCTTGCTGTTGTCAGTGATGGGATTGATAATCATGTGTCTCCATTGTCTGCAAAGCTTGCAAATGATGAAACCATAATTGTGTTATTAATACTAAAATAGTGTCAATAAAGGCTTTTTTCCTTTTTTCCACCTTGCCATTTCCAGGAAATCTTTTCCTGAATATGCATCTTAAATAAAGTTTAAAGAAAGAATTAATTTTAAGAGGATGTAGAACTCAGAGAGAGAGAAAGCAATTAAATTTACATTTAAATTCTTGCAGAAGCAAAATATATCTTTTATTATTCTTGTTTTGAAATAACAGTTTGGTTGTTTTTCACTCAAGTTCTCAGAGCTTGGGAAGCAGATTATTTTTCAAGGCACCGTATAGATGTATCAGTTCTGTATCTTAGAAAATTATCTGCTTCCCAAGGTCTAAGAACCTGAGAAGATGTAGCTATTCTGTAGGTAATTAAATTTCATTTTAGGGGCATCTCCAGACAAGGGGATAACTAGGGAGAGAAATGCACAGAGTACAGGAGTGAGAATTCCCTTCTTAGTGCTGAACGTTACAGCAGTGTTTGAAATTGTCAGGGGCCTTTTTACATCCCTCCTCTCTCCTCTTCATTTTATTGGGGCTTTCTGTACTCTTGGATTGTTTACCCACTAGTCAGTGAGCTGCAGTATTGTATACAAAATGTCAATGTCTGCATAAAGTGCCACTGGAACAAATATTTAACATACCAATGGAGCAGAAAGAAAAACTTCTCAGAGAGGGGTAAAAGTGATCTCAATTTGACCCCATTGTATATCTGCTAGATTTTGTACAGCTTTTAGTGGGTTTTTTTTGTACTTTGGTCCCAATCTGCATGGAGCATAAAGTACTTTGAATATTTGTATAATCATTTGGAGCTTTTGATTTGGATAGGTATGTGTATGGTACTTGCTAGATTCAAACACAATTCAAAACCAATCTCCAGGTTTGTATCAGCTGTGACACAGAGAATAGCTTTTGCTCTTAGATAATTTGCTTCCTGGTTTTAGCTTAGTTACCTCACATCCCCAGTCACTGTCCTAAATTCCAGGCAATGATATATCTCTCACAGCCTTAAGGGAAAGGTCTCCCTGACAGCAGTATCATACAATACTATTATCCCATGTTGTCCTGTAGTCCTAATGTAGAAATGTCTCTTTCTGGAATCATTTAGGATTGTAAACAAAGCAAAATCAAACTAAAGCAAAGTGGGGAAAAAAAATTAAACGGAGGTTAGTTGGAGAGCAGAAAGCCAAGGCTTAAGAGGGCAGTTTATTCACCTATTTTTTTACATACAGTTAGAACTAAATGGGTGAGCTAGATCTAGTTTTATATAAAGTATGTTTTCTTTCAGACTCCTCAGATGCAGAATGAACCAGGCATAGAAATCCTAGAGTCAATAGCTTTGGGCAGTCTTTGCATTTAGTTGATCCAATTTAGTTGATACAATTTTGAGTACATATAGCCCTACATCAAATGAGATACCAAAAAAAAAAAGAATTTTCTAATTTCCTGACCTTAGTTTTGTGTTCATGATTATTTTTAAGATTCTTGCCAGTATCTAAAAACAGACTGTATCTGTTTTTTTAAAAATTACGAAAATGCAATAAGTTTTTTTTCAGTTCTTTATTTTATTTTTTTTTTTTTATTCATGGATCCTTTGGCATACTGAGTGGCTGTGTAACATACAGTAGGACTAGCACTGCCTGCCCTCCGGTGGTATGTTAAATTCTTCACTGGAATCTCATGATTATTTGCTGAACAATCACCATAATTGTCCCATCTGCCTCCATTTCGTTCTAGTTATAAGCATCTTTTCCTTTAGTCCTTTCCCCTTTCTCTGCTCTCCATGGCCTCAGGCAGGCCACTTGCCCTCTCTGCTAAAGCTTCTCCATCTGTAAAATGGGAGTAATGCGAGCTGTTGGAAAGATTAATTAGTGAATTAATATTTGTAAAGCACTTGAAAGATGAGAAGCACTAGATAAAGGCTAAGTAGTGTAATTATTATTCTCAGAAGTCCCTTCATGAATAGGAGGAAAAAAAGATGCAGGTTTTTGGCAAACATTAATATCAGTATAGGTGCTTCTGGAGACAAATGAACACAGGCTAGTTGGCTTTGCTAGTAAAGAGACAAATTAACATGAATGAATATGTATTGTTTGTGGTTTTTACCCACTATTTTTAACAGACAAAATTAATATTACACGTTTTCACATCAATAACAGCTTACAAGCATGAGAGAAATGCAACTGTGTATTTAGGAAGTGAGGCTCTGCGCCTTCCAGCTTTGACATTCTTCTACTCTCATTCCATATATGGGAGTTTCTTTTAAACATGCTACTTATTACAGATGCAATTGGAACTGAGAGAGTAACTGAGAATAAATATTTTAAGGAATATCATTCGATCTCAACTTTGTATTGTGATTATAAGACCATCTTCTCTACCCCCCACCAAAAGGCAAGTAATTTCCTAGTGCTATAATTAAGCCATCTTTCATTCCTCCATATTCAGAAAAAGAGAAAAGAGAGCCTAATGGCTCAAAATTAGCATGCTCACATAATGATACTTCCTGTCCAGAAAAGATATAATTATTAACCTGAACAATTTTTTTTAAAAATGTGTCAGATGATTATTCTGACTAGAGAATGTGGCTAGAGAATTCTTTTCTGTTTAATTAGTGGAGGCCAAATTTTGTTACTTAACCTCTGTCTCAAACCATGCCATCTTTAAAAAAGGTAAGAAGTGGCTGTGCATTGTGGAAGCACGTTCTCTTCCAACATGTTTCCAAGGCAAGATTGTACTAAAGAAACTGTTCCAGCTTGCTCTGTACTGGTTTTTGGCAGCAAGCTGCAGTGACGTAGAGTTTAAGATGCCACTGCTTCATTCCCTCTGCAGGATACAATGCCCAAGCTTATGACAGACCATGGTCTCTGCTTCCCTGAGTGAAGAGGCAACAGCTGAGACATGGCTTTTGCTTGGGCTGCCCGAGCTAAGGAGTCTGTGTTTTTGCTCCAATCTCCTCCTGCCACCTTCAGTTTCCTGCTGGCTAGAACTGAGTGCCACATTTCATATTGTGATCTGATTCTCTGCCTTCTGACATTTTAAAATAATGGCATTAATAGATCCAGTTGGAAATAATGACTACAGGATGGAAAAATTAAGACGACATCTTTGTATATTTTCTGCCTTTTCATTTTTTTTCAGCTGATTGTCTAAGGTAAACCTTAGGAAATCACATAATCTCAAAGGTTTATGAGACTTCTGAAGTGCAGGATACAGTCAAAAACAGACAAATGAGAAATAACATGCGGGTTTGAAAAAGGAAGCAGTATTTTTTTCTGAATTTTGACTATAGATAAGCAAGCTAATGGAGAAGCAACATGTAGCATGTAGTTTGTAGCATACCCCTGTAATAGGAGGGTGTTAGAGGGGGTAATGGTGTAAGTGGTACAAACAAGTAGAGAACTCTACAGGATTAAGCCCTGCTAATCAGTGCCAGTGTCTTTGTACTAGATTAAAATCTTCATGTTCCTTTGTATCTAAAAATAAGATCTATATATGGTGCACACTTTAGCTTCTTTATGTCATGGAAGCCACTTATTAGACAATTGGATGCAGTGCAGTGCTTTTGGTAATAATAATATTGCCATTAGGCACATGGAAAGCACTAAATAACTTCTGTTCTTGATAGCCTCTGATAAAGCTGGGGCGAGGGACTGCCTTACCCTCCTGTTCACTGTCACCTTAATGTGATGTAGCTTGAGCATTCCCACAGCAAATTTAATCGAGTGCTAACCAGCATAGTTCCACATGAAGGGAGAATGCTGACCCCAAATAAGGGTTTGGCTTACTGGCTGCTCTTCCCATCAGCCTGCTCTTTCAGGACTTGGCACAATAATGCTGCAGGTACTCTTTATTATTTAGTCCAGCCTTCTTCAGGAAGTTGTCCTTCACAGTCAATGGGCTGGTGTCTGTTGTCTGAGGGAAAACTTGCTTCAGACTATGGAGAATGAGACTGTATGAGGAATTAAAATGTTCCCAGTTATGCTCCTTTACAGCATTTCCAGGTCCTCCTGAATAGTAGGAGGAAATGCTATGATAAAAGCAATTTTCTTAGCACTTGATTCCTCTACATCCATAAGATTTTTTTTAATGTGTATCTGGAAAAATGCAGTTATTATTCTCCCTGCTTTTTCCCTCTGTACCTATCCATTCTAATACTGCCAAGAAAAGGCAGAATACTTCTTCTAAGACTGGCAAAACAGAGAGCAAGAAAACAAGGCAGGAGGAATATTTAAAAAGTTTGAAAATTTTAAAAAACAGGTTGAAAGATTACTCTGTAACGGACAAACTGAAAAGAGAAGAGCAATATCATGTAAGAAAAACAGCCAAGGGTGAAATAAAAATAAAAACAAACCAAAACAATAAAATAAAAAAAGCAAAGCCAAATTCCCCATAGTTAGAAGACTAAAATATAGTCGGACAGATGCAAGTTAGGATTTCTGGAAAGTTAATTTTAATAAGTGTTTATTTTTGTTACTGTATTTATCTGAGCTTTTGCAGAAACCAGTAACATCTGAAAAATCTCAGATAGAGATATTGTCACACCCTAAGATATGATTTTCTCTATTATTATTATTATAAAAGCCCTGTGGTTACCCTGAAAAATGGACAGATATGATGCTTTATGACACTGAAAATGTGGCCCTTAAAGTGTGCTAGATTTATAGTATTAGTCTGAGCAAGTAGCAGATGGACTTCAGCTATAAAAATGCCAGGGAGAATCCCGAGACTAAATTGCAGTTCAGTTTTGTCCCCTTCAAGGGGACAAGCAACCCCTCCTTATTCAGAGAGACAGGAACAGGAAGGCTAATGGATGGGTGTAAGATATTTATGCAGTTACAAGCAACACATTGCATCCCTGCACCTGACTTTCTGCACTATCCTCTCCCTGCTGTCCCTGCATGCTGAAGCAAGTTGATGGCAAAAGGGAGTGAGCAGAGACTTTACTGGGAAGTTGTAAATTGCTGCTGAGACAGATCATACCACAAATCACACTGTTCCCTTCACCTGAACAAGAAGGATGTGAGGGAGGAATTGTACTTTAGAAAGGATGTCCCTGAGTCATTCTGTTTCCCACACCACTTCTATGGAGCAAATTGCAGGGTGCTCCTATTTTTGCTGTTATGCCTAAAGGAGGTTTATAGCCCACAGAAAAAAGGAGACCCAGACCAGAAATTGCAAACTTTGCTGCGAAACCACACTCTTGGTTACAGCTGTTTAATTTTTTTCCAGCTAAGCTGTATAGGTGTATTGCTGACAGAAATTTTCAGTAGAGTTTAACACACTTTGAATATAAAGTTTTCTTTGTCCTGTAGAGTACATTCTAGTAGTGCCAAGATTCTCAATTTGTACATAATGACACACCAAACAGACTGAACAGGATTTTGATTCCATTATTTAACAAAAACACCATTATAATATGTATGTATAAATAAAACAGGATTGCAATCGCATATCACTGTCAAAACCTGTCCATTCTGTTTCCTTATTTAAAATTACGGAGAAAAATAATTTACTTGGTGCTTGAGCATGAATGGTGTTCCTCTGTGATACATTTCTTTCAGTGTACTTCTTTCAGATAGTAATAAAACTGAAGGTGTATAATTGAAATAGTGGTGGCCTCTTTCAATTTCTCATCTTCTTTCTGCCTTTATTTTAATTTCCTCTTTATTAGACCTGAAAATATCTTTAAAAATATTATCCCTCTATGTTTCTTTCCACTCACAGGGCTATGTAACCTCTCCACCCATAAGTTCCCTACTCTTACCAAGCATAATGTTCATAAATTTTTCCCAAAACGGAATGATAAAATATTTGGTCACCACTTGCTTTTCCACTGTCTTCATGATTTTGGTACTGCTCCACTGTGGTATTAGGATGCTCCAAAACCTTCATTTGTTTATGTATTCTGTGGACCTTTACTTAAATCCAGGGTTACCTGGGCCTCCTAAATCCCTTCAACATTATGAGAATGCCTCCAAGGAAACAGAGATCACTACCATTGAAATGTGTCAGCCTACAAGGCTGGCTTAATAAAAGCATACAATGAAATTCAAACTGCACTTAACATTAAAAAATAGTGTATTAAAGCAATATGCTGTGCTACTTTCCTTATGTTTGGAAGTCTGGCCTAAGTAAAAAGAATGGCACTGATTCTTGTTGTTAAACTGGGAGTGAGAACAGTGAGCAGATGAGATAAAGCACTTTGGATTTGTCTGAGCCCCTTGAGGTACCACAAGGGGAAGCTTGATGAAGTCAGCAATTTTCCACTGGGTATGACAAGCATTCAGCTGTCTCCTTCCATCCAGATCACATCTTTACCTTAACATCAAGAACCTGTTGAATAAGGTGCTGAACTAAAGCACTGAATGCTCAAGATTAAACTCTTTGTTGCAAAGAAATTTCCAGTTCTGTTGTTATTCACGGTGGCCAAAAAGTTTGGAAATAAATGATCCGTATCAAAAATAAAATATTGGATGATGCTGCAAGAAATTTTGTCTTTGAAACCTGCTGTAGTATTCAATGACGACCAATTATATTGCTTTTAAATGAGATCTCACTAATTTATAAATCTGCTGTACAGTTCCACTTAAATCAATGCAGCTACGCTGATATAGGCCAGATGAGAGTTCTGAGTTGCATTTCCTCAGCTGGTACTTTTGAGATTAATAAAGATGAGAGTAAAATTTCAGAGCTACAGTGCATGGCAGTTAAGTGTTACTAAGAGTTAACTGTTCTCATTGTCTATGGAGGCCACGGGGAAAAAATGGTTACCAAAATATGGAAAATATGATGGTTGTGAAAGTTTGAATGGCTGAAATGTTTTTTTGCAAAGCATTTTTGATGTCATAGTTTATTATTTCTGTTTTTCTCTGAAGAGATGAAGGATAAATATAGTTTTATTTTATCTCTTCTATGTATTCTGCTGGGTTTGCTACTATCCTAGAGTACTTGCACACCTTATTTCTAATTTCTGTGTTTCCAGCCAAAATGAAATGGACAATACCTCTTTTTTATTATTTACTTATTAGAAAAGAAGAAATTACCCAGAAAACTGACACTCTTAATACATCCTGTATAGTGGTTTTTTTTTCATAGCAAAGGATCTTTTTAGGTGTAGGAAAACAATAATTCTGTGTGTTGAAGCTATGGACATAGACACGATTTTCTTCTAGATCTTTATATTCCTGAGCATCAACAGAGCTGATACAAATGACTCTGTATGTGATTTGGGCCAGCAGAAAATTTGTGACTTTATTAGCACTTTTCTTACTGTTCCTCTATCGCCTCTTATTGAATTTACATTAATGCCAGATAAAGTAGTTTGTGTCTTTGAACCAAAGGTTTTTATGAGAATATTAAGAAACTCACACTAGTATTGCTTTCTGAATTAATTTTGGCATTCAGTCTATTTAAATGACCAATGTCGGAAATACAGCTTTTTTTAAAATGCTATTCATCTTTTAAAAAAATCTCTTAGAAGCATGAATATCCAATGGCCTTTGACAGTAAACGACCATGGATTATTCAATGACACTCTAAAGGTCTTCTAAATTTTGCTACTAAATCATATTAGTTGGTCAGGGATTTTTTCCCCATGATTAATATCTTATCTTGCCCATGAGGAAATGTTTTTGCATCTCATTGAAGAACAACACTGAATAAAGAAATTTTTCTCATGTAACCATTTTAAATTCTGTTATGATTTTAAAATACTCTCACATGTATATATTAATTCTTTTCTAAAACCATTGCTTGGGGCAGTCAATTCAAAAGGTTAATTAGAGATTGCATGGAATTTTTTTTCTTTCTGCCTTTTTTTTTTTTTTACTGCTTTAATGTACTGCCCCCTTTTTGTAAGACTGATGTGCTGGGAAAGGTGCTTAATTTTTTAATCTGTATGAGTAACTATATGATCTCCTATTGAAATAATTATTTTTCTGATCTCCTTGTTCAGAAGAATCTCTGTCCCTTTATTGAGATGACTCATAGGAACTGAATTCAAAATTTTAAGTTATATTTAGGATTGGGAATAGGACTCAAGGCGCCAGACTTTGCTTCTGCTATTGAGGCTGTAGCAAGATTCATGAGTGATTCAAATTATTGTTTTCTTTTGTTAACACTGAATTTAAAATGTGTCTTACCTAATAGTCCAAGACTAGAGTAAGTCCCAGTTTTTTCTGCACAAACTGAAATCATGTTGTCACTTCAGTTTTTTTTCCTTCATGCTTCAGTCCCTTTTCTGGATCTGCTGTTATTTTTTTCCAGACCTTTACTTGTGGTGAGAAACAATTAAAATAATTCTGTTTTGTACTATGAGCTTCTGATGAATGTTGACCTTTAAACCTTAAAAAGACAATCAGAGCACTTAGTGAGAAAGATTGCCATTTAAATTATTAGAGCATATTTTTTTAGTATAAAACTACTGATTGATATTTGAAAAGGGGGTAAAAACAGGAAAAGAATTTCTCTTATGGAGATCTCATAGGCTGGAACAGCAGTTTAAAAGAAGCATTGAAATTTCTAGGGCTGGTGAGAGCTAAGATTCAACTAAACAAAGCAGCATGAAACTTGAAATTGGAAGCTTGCAGGAATGGCAAGTAAATTGTGTTAATAAGATCTTTTTCATATTTAATTTTTTCATTGTATTTGAAATCATAAATAATACAATGTGTGTCTGTGGATTACATGTTTCATGAGAGATGCCATGTCAGAACAGATAAGATTGTAAGTGTTGGGATGATTTCCACCCACTCAAAGGTAGAAATGTATAGGCAAAGAAAGCAGACTCTTTTTCAGTGGGGGTTGTAACAGGAAATCACCTTAGTCTTGACACATGAAACCCTTTACTCGAGAATGTGTTTCATATTAATGTGTGTAAAAGCCTTCTTATTTGATTAATTAGTTGATTAATTATTGCTTTGTTACCATTAGTCCCAGGGCAGGCATTCAATAAATTGCAAAAAAAGTAACCTACATTCTAAAAACTTTTCTGTCTGAGTATGAAATTCTGCCAATCTTATTATCCAGATTTTGCACAAGGAGTAGCTTTTGATCAGAGGGAGGAAAGTGGCACTTCCAGAGGAGGAGCCTGACTATCATGTGGCTAACAATGCCAGCACAGAAAAGTTGATCTCTTCCTACTGATTGTGCAGTGGAAATATGGGGCCCTTAGATTTATTTCCTGTTTCTCAGGCATTAAAATCAGGGTGAAAAATAATTGTTTTCTGTCTTGCTAAATAAATAGGAAATTCAAGCTTTCATGGTTACTTCTGAGTGATCTAAAACACATGATACTCTTTTCTCTGTAATAATGAGCTTTCTGATGTTAATGCCTTCAGAAAGTAAACATATAATCCATTTTCTCTGCCACTTGCTTAACAACTTAAAAATTGCTTTTCTTACTAAAACACAATTACACATATTTAACTGAAATGTGTATAAAAGCAGACCAAAAGTAAATAAATGTGGTTAAGAATTTCAGTATATATTTATTATTAGCTTTGTTTCAGCATTCATAGAGTAACTTATAATAACTACACATGAACTACCATTTCCACTATAGGTTTCAAATCTTCCTCACTAGCTGCTATCAAAATATCCATTTTCCATGTTGTATTGGTGCTTCAGATCACCAACACTTAATATATTATTCTGTGAACAAAATTATTCTTACCAACAAACTGATATTTTCATAGATAAATCTGAATGGAAAATCTGAACGGTGTCAACTGGCTAGTGCCATAATTATCATCCAGGAACAGGAAAATAGCAGATGAGGACAGTCATAAAAGTTGACACACTTTGGCTTGACTCATTTGACCGTGTAAGCCTGAATATTTGGTACACTGAAGTCTAGTTTCCATAATACTCTTGAACCAAAAACGAGTAATGAATACACCTCATTCTTCTTTCACTCTTCTTCTTTTTTCCTGGTCTAAATTTAAACTGTCATCTTTAGTATATTTATTTGTATCAGTATAAGTGAAAGGCAAATTAGATCTTTTAAATGCATTCCTTGTTTTTTTCCCTCTGCTGTAAGAGAGGGAAGAACTTGCATTGCTGTATTGTTGTGCTTTTCTACTGATTTATCTCCATGTTGAAGAGTCTTTTCTGTACTAATTTGAAATCCTTTATCCACATTTTATTTAAATTGCTGCATACATTTGTTAAATAATTCTAGTCTGTTTGGATTTTGTTGTTCTTTTCTTTTTCTTTCCATGGTGAGTGATTGCCATCTGGGGGCTAACATGAGCCCACCATACTAATTTTACTTATTCTACCCATTAACTGCTATTGTGTCCAGGGTCAGAGACAAATGTATGAATCCACTTTACCTCTCAGCTTACAGAACATCTTATACAGTGAGCCTTGTATTAGGAAATGGCTACATCAGCCTCTAATTACTCAGCTCTACCCTGCCTTGAATGCTGGTGTACCATGAGAAACAGCATGCAAGTGCACATTTGTTTAAGTCCTCATATGGTTAACATTGTGCGTAACCTCCTCACAAATTACAGCCTCAGCTGCAGCACATCCATTAGTCTGGAAGAATGAAGATTCCCAAGCGGCCCTGGTGCCTTTCCCAATTCCCTCGCGACCCACCAATCCTCTCAGCGCTTTCTCTGCATGTAGGGAGTGTTCAGAGCTAATCAGGTCAATGATCATCTCACGGCTCAGGGGACATGACAGGAGCCTATCACAGCAGCTACAGGATCCTCCAGACCTGAGCGCGCTCGCTGAGAATCTCGTGTTGAGAAACATTGCCTTGGTGCCTCTTCTCTCACTCCCTACGAGCCTCGGAGGATTTCAGCTGATCTCTCTCTCTCTCCTTTAGACAGTGAGGAGTTCAGCGAAAAAAAGGCAGAGCAGCATGTGGCTACCCGGAGGGTGTTGATTGAAAGTTACATTCTCCCCGATCACTGTTGATTGGACTGATGCTCCAGCATTAGCAGAGAAAAGATTTCAATTAAGGTAAGTGCTGCTTTATCTGGCTGCCTGCATCGCGCCGAATTTCTGCATGGAAAGTTGGAGCGGAGTGAAGTGCAGCCTGCACTGCAGCAAGGGAGCCGCGCCGCGCCGCGGGAGCGGGCTGGGGGCAGAGCGAGTGTCCCAGCCAGGAACACCTCTCCGGAGGGATTCCGGTTTTGAGCAGCATCTTATGAATGGCTGCAGTTTTTTCCGATCCGGTGATTCTCTGAAGCTTGCAAAAAAAACCCCAAAAAACCCCCAAAAAATTTTAAAAACCAAACCAACGAACAAAAAAGCATACAAAAAGAAAAAGAAAAAAAAAAACAAACAAAAATAACCAAGAAACCCCAAAAAACCAAAACTTAGAAGCATGCAGGAGTATGAGAAGGGAGGAGGAAAGGCAAGTGCACTTTCCCCTTTGCACATGTATTTGAGGAAGCACAGCAGCTAGAAAGCAAAAGTACATATTGGTAAAACATAATCCTGAATAAGGAGCGTCATTCCTTCACCAGCAGGAAATCATAGATGCAAGGCTTTAAAGTCCCATGGCATTTAAATGAGACAGTAAGGGATTCTTGAAATGTGAGTCAAGAATATGCATGCAGCTTTCCAGGCTACCGTCAGACTGAGGACTGTGACTGGCATGTGGAAGGAATGTTATACTCTGAGGATGGGGAGGATTCGAATAGTTGCTTTCATAGGATTAGCATTTCTCCTGTGTGTGTCGGGGGGAAAGGCTGAGTAGGGCTGCTGTTTCAATAAAAGTGGCCAGAAAATTAAATTGGTTGCTAGGGGGTGAGAGTAGAATAGTGTTTGACTGAAGAGAGAGAGGATGTATTTTTTCATGGGCTGATAGAAAGTGAGGCATATCAAAAGGAACAGACTGATGCTTGAAGATCTTTATCGGTAAGGAGAAAAGAGAGTAGATGAGGGAGGCTGTCTTGAAAGATTAAATGAGTAATAAGAAAATGTCAGAGATTTTTACACAGTCTGGAGTTAGCTAACCTTGTACCTATGGTGTGTCCACCCTGAAATGTCTAAAATGAACTGACCTGGATGGTCTCAGTCATGTCCACGTTTGATAGCTGTGCTATCAGGGGATGTAATTAAGGAGCTTGTAAAGAGGCCAAACTTTTTAATATTGTAGGGGAAAATATTAAGATCTGTTGTATCAAACATGTCAGTGTTCTCTCTGTTGCCCACAAAAGTGAATACATTGTGTTTAAAACTTCATGATAATAGGAAGAAAACATTAATGGAAAGTTAAATAATTTGTAATCTTCATAGCTTAGACAGATGTGTAACTTCTAGGCAGTTTACGAAGGTGTGAATTAATTGCTCTGCCTGTTGTCAGCCAATGCTCTTTATTGTCATTAAATATCTGTATTGTTGGTTATCATTTATGGTTGGAAGTACAATTCATAGCACTATATCCTTCATTAAAAACTGAGCTAATCAGTATGGAGACATACCTCTCAAGCCTCTGCCCTGCTCCACTCCTCCTCTCCACCTCACCACTTCACAAACTGCCCCCACCTTGCTCCAAAAGAAAAGGAAAAAAAAAGGAAAAGAACGATTCAGACAAATGTTGGGTACCTGCAGGTTACTTATTCCATTAGCCTTTTCGGTGAAAAATACCAAGTTTTCTTTCTTGCAAAAACATTAGCACAGGGGAAAATGACCCGAGGTTTTGGGCACATGTTGAAGAATTCTGACAGTTTTAACTGTGTATCTGTATATTCTCCTTCTTGAAAATTATTTTTGAAAGTAATATTTTTTATAATGGCAACTCAATATGTCCACTGTTTTCTAGGAAAGGAAGCGGGTTTTCAAAGTGGCTACATGCACTGATCCTCATTTGGTGTAGCATATGGCTCACATCTTTTTTCATGTTATATTTAGATGACATTTACTAAATTTTGTGCTTCTTCCACCCAGAGATGCAAGTCTTGACCAGGGTAGAAATATTTCAATGCACATATGGGAATCCATTATATATGTCTTCACTTTTTTCTTTTGCGACTAATCTATGAGTTTTCCGTATAGTATTCATTCATATTATTCATAGTATTCATTTAAAAAAAAAATCAAAATACAGTAACTTAATGCACTGCAAGGAAAAAGAATTCAAGTGGGAAACAACTGCAGCTGGAGACATTCAGGTTACATACAAATAGCAGGAAGTTCCTTTCCAGTCTTTCACGAGGTCTGACTACAAACGTTGTTTGACATGACGGCTTTGTTCTCCTTTTGTTTCACAAAGCTGTTGCTGTAAGTAAAAAATAAATAAATCACACTTTCATGGCAGTGTGTCTGTGGGTTTCTAAACAAGTCTTACAAATACACTTACATCTCTATTATTATTTCACAAGATCACATGTTCTAGCTGCTTGTAAGTGAAGAGCTCTTACTTTCTGGTGCGCCAGCCTCAGAGGTTTTATGACGTGACAGCCTACCTACCACAGGGAAATTCTGGCTTTTCTCATGTTTTGATATTATTGACAATAATGCCATAATTATATCCTGATATTTTCTTAAGTGGGTTGTGGGCTTCTTCACACATAGTTATGGTCCTAAAAGCGACCTCAGCAGTATGGGAAATAACATTCCTCATTAAACAAATTAATTACTGAAGCTTTTCAGGCTTGTTAAACACAGACAGACAGATTACACAGGAAGGCAGTATAGCCAAGTTCCCTCTCTTGAAGTTTTTTCTTTACTCTAAAACTGTATCAAACACTATTAAATATATAGCTGTATGGATAGTTCAACTTTATTTCAGATATTTCAAGTTCTTTGAATGAGGTCAGTTTTAATTTTTTTTGCCTCAAGCTACATCTCCTTATTACTGACAGACGAGTACAATTACTATCTGGCCCAACTCCATTGAAAATTAGTGTTTGGTACTAATGCTTTAATGTTTTAGGAGCTTTTTGGGGAAATTCATTAAAACGAGGTGTCGAAACAAGAGCTCTATGAAAACTGACATAAAACTAACCATAGAGCAGTGAGGAACAGCACCACTAAAACAGGGATAGTGACATCTGAGAGAGGAAACAACTGTAAATTACTATAGCTCATAATCCAGATAATGTAAAATAAAGTGATATATTAAATGATATATAATTTCAAGAGTATGTTGTGACAGTGAGATATAACAAGCTTCAGGAGTAAATGTGGTTGCACAGTTTCCTTTCTTGAAGATATGGGGAAATTGCTTTACTTGAAGGCTTTTTAACTTCTTGCACCTCTGGGTAGCACCTTCCTCTTCATATAATCTCACGTTCTTCCTAATGGTAGGTGTTTCTCTGCATTCTTTTCCTCTTAGCATTCTCCCTCATTCTTTTGTTTCCTTTTCTTCATCTATCATGATTCTCTTCTTTTGATGCTGCAGGGACATCACTTTTCACATTTGGTCCATCTTTGTAAATTTTTCTTTTTTAATTGTAGCAGAAAAACCCCACTGAAGACATTCCAGTGCTCACACAGATGGGGCTTGTGTGCTCCAACACTCTACCATCTTTTTATCCCCTTTTTCTCTATTTTTTAAATTGGTTTTGATTGTACAATCTTTGTGTCAGGGGCTGTATCTCACTGTACAGTAAGTAGCTAGCACAGTAAGAGGTGGTTCTGCTTCCAGCCTTGGAGTCCATGTGTGTGTCTGCAAACAGACTGCAAGGTTTAAGTCACCTGCCTCAGGATGTCATTGTTCTTGCAAAAGCATAAATTACTGTTAAAAAGAAGCAGAGATTACAATGTTTATATTATGCCTTTAAATGAGTAAGCTTTTAGCATATTTTCAGGGGTTGCTGTTTTCCAGCCACTGTGGAGGTTTCACCTCCTGAATGACTTCTCAGACTCTAATAGGTTGATATAGAGACTAATGCACTCTTTACTACTACTTTTTCCTGGTTTCTCCTTTTGTTGTGGGTTGTCATAGATGCATCATGTTAAAGAATGACTTTCAAACCTTATCTTCTTTTGTATTAACAGAGCCTTTCACAAAGGTCCAGTTGTTTTGTAGAAGCGTAACTCATTGAAAGCACTAGGTTTGGCATGTGTCGCTGAATATTTGTTGAGGTAATTATTTTGTTGCAAAGCTTTGAAGGTACTCTTTTCAGAAGGACAAAGCTTCAGGCTTCTTTCTTGTTGAGCCTTCAAGCCTGGTGGTTTTGGGGGGGAAAGATTTCCAGGTAGAAAAATTCTACATCAAAATGAAATCCAAATCCACCTTGTCATATTGCTTACTGGAATTTGTATTTAGTAGAAGTAAAAATCACAGGTTTTACAAGGCTAATATTGCAATGGATCATTTAAAGGGTCTCTTCTTCTTACCACCAGATGGGAACTAAGAGAGTTCACATCATGAGACATGGTCAGATTCCTTTAGGAGCAGCCGTGGTTCAGCTTCTGTCAACTGTATTAACTTCAGGTTTGAGGGTGTAGAGTCTTCCTGCAAAGATCAGACTCGTTGATGTACACCAGACAGTTCTGCGCTGAAGGACCATCTTTCTGCTGCAGATGTGTCAGCTGTCAATACTTTTCAAGGCAATGACTGCATTGTTTTTGATATCTATAATGTGAGCTTTGTTTACTGTCCTGTGTTGCAGTGAAGTGTGCTTTGGGGTCTGTGGATGCTGAAGTCCATCTCTGTGCAGTTGTACTGACTGGCCCAGACCTGGAACTACATCTCAGATGCAAACCTTTATGGAGATACTCATAAGAAACAAAATGGTCTGAGATTAAAAATGAGGAAGTATCTGAGCACCTAACTAACAGTAAAATGCTGTCTACCACGTAAGTTTAAAAGCTGTAAATTTAGGTACAAGAATTATGCTGTCCATCAGCTTTCAAAGTACAGTATATTTGTAGCAGTCATCCAAACTGATGAAAAATTATGATAACTGATGATAAACTCAGTTAAATTACTTGGACAAGTAGTTTTTATTTCCAAATTCAGGTCAGATTTAGTATTCTTTTCATGCATGCATTTACTCACTGACTACATTAATACTTTGTCCAGCAAACCAAAAACACTTGCAGAATACCTTAGTGACTGACTTGGATAGTAAAATGCTTGAATTTTTTTTATTCCCAGTAAAAGTAAATAGGTATGCAAACCCATTCCTTTTCCAGAAAACAGACAAGACTTTTGACCTTTCTTGATCAACAATGTACTCTTGCATTGATCCCATAATCCAGCTTTTTGAACTGGGTCATTTGACCTCGAGTCTATAAGCGTTAGGTAGGTTCCTGGCTTCTATGATCTGAAGGCTGCCGGCAAGTGCTAAGTGTAATTGTAAATGCAGACACAGATTTGCTAAACACTTGTCTGTGGTCATTTATTCATCATTTCACAAGAATTTTAGTTTGTTTATGAGGTCAACCACTACTCACAGGACTTGGTTTGAACTGGAGGCCTAGATTCTGACTTCCTTTACCTTTCCCTTATGTTTGTTCTTCAGGCCCCTTGGAGCACTTATATATGCATTTATTTATTTATTTATTTATTTATACTGCAGTATTTCTATATATGGAGTTGAGATGATAGTTTCAGCAGTTCTCTTAAAAGTCAGTAGGAAGACCACAAATTACATTTATTGAGAAGAACCTTTTTGGCATTTTATCCTCAGGCATACTGAATATGTGTGCGTGTTACACACTTTCATATATCCGTTTTATACTTGTTTAATGCATAATCTAGAAGAAGAAAAAAAGACTCCATTCCATGGTTCATTTTTCATATTTAAGAAAATGCTGCAAGTAAAAACAATATTGTTAAATGGAAAATTTAATTACAGATTTCTAAGAATAATTGTAGCATGAAGAAAAACTAGAAACTAGTATTTCTTTACTAGATTTTCATTGTCTTGAACAGTCTGAGAAGAATTATACTCAATACTTCTACTAGGGATTTGATGATGAAGTCATTCTGCCAAATCTAAGATCATTTAAATTTATCGCAACAAGCTTTTTTTGAAAACTCTTCTAGTTCAAGTAATATTTCATTCATTAAGCTGGAGTAATAATTATATAACAAAATGAAAAGCCATTGCCTTTCCATTTAGGAAACTTGTACATTTGCTTGTTAAGTGTCCTTTCAATGCTCTCTAAAATATTAATAGCAGTCCTGGTATTTGGCTGCCATAATTTAAAATATATAACTACATCTCTTTAAAAAGGTTTTGTTGCCTGTCACAAGGAGAACTTTTTATTTTTTTGCTACATAAATAGTAATAATTTTGGGCATAAGTAAACATACCCAGTCTAGATCTATCTCACTGTAACTCTAAACAGGCTTTACAGAAGTCCTGATTTACACTATTATAAGAAAAGAAGGAAAAAAGAAGCCCTATGCCTCTCAGCTGAGAGCAGACCCCACAATAGGGCTGTGTTTCATATTTTCATAATGAAATAGCCTGTTGTTTTTTGGTTTTTTGTTTTTTTCTTTTTAAAATCTGACCGTCCTAGGTAGTGACATTCAAGTTTTCTATAAATCAGAGCTTTTTGTAATTTGGTCCTTCCACCTGTGAACTGCTACTTGAAGGAGAATGTGTCAAAAAAATAAAGGGAGAAAATGTGATACTCCTGGCTTCTATTCGAAAAAGTGCATATGCCAGAATAAATACAGAGTGTGAGAGGTGGTGTTGAAAAGGTAAGTGCAGATGACGAAAACACTCAAATTAATTTGGTAATTAAAATATTTTTCATAGAGCATCATTTGACTCTGTTGTTTTTGTGATTCAGTGTAAAGATTTCTATCCCATTTTTGGTCCTCACTGCATATAAATCTAATAAAATTTTCAGACACCATCACTTTCTTCTGCATTTGTCTTCATGTCTCATCTCATTCCTATCCTCCTCTTTTTTATTATTATTTGGAAACCTCCTTTGTTAATGCACAGAATGCATAAGTAGCTATTTCAGGTGCATCAATGGACTTCAATCTCACTCTGCATTACCCATCAGATGCAGCACATAGCAATTACCTGACACTATTTCTCACCCTGAGAGACAAAATTTATCTGTCAAGGGTGTATTTGAGTTCCAGCAGCCAAGAATATGAGTAATCCTAGGCTAGATGTAGAGGAGATACTATGTATGGCAGGATGGAGCAGAGTCATCAGGGCAAGAAATAGGATGATTTTAATAGTTAAAGAGAGAAGCAAACAAACAAAGAAAAAAAAAATCCCAAACCTCCCCCCTCCCGGGAAATATTAAAAAGTAGCCTTTTTTTGTTTTGGTTTTTTGTTTCAATTTGTGGGTTTTTTTGTGTCTGGTAGAAGTATTTTTCTCCAAGCTTGTTATTTAAACTGGGTGAGTTCGTTTGTTTGTTTGACTTGATTTTTTTTTACTCTGCCTGGAACTCCCTGAAGCATTATCTTCCAAAAAACAATGGTCTTTTTTTGCAAATGTTTTCTAAAGGTCATTCTTTTTTAATCAACTCACTTTTTCTGTAATAATTGTATGACAATTTTTTTGCCCTCTTTGTGGTCAAAGAGCATGAATATTTTAAATAGAAGACTCAAGTACTTAACTGTCTTTCTAAATGTTGGTGTTACAGTTCTGTGCTGGGGTTGGAAGCGGAATGCTGAACAACCAGAATTACCATTCACTTCTCATTACCTAGTGTAATGCAATCATTTTGGTGAGACACGCTTAGGGATGGTAATTCAGGTAAAAATGGCAAGATGCTATGTTTAAATTTTCTCTTGAATGGGAAGTCTCTCTCTCTCTCTAAATTTAGAAATTTAACAATTTCTAAATATGTGCATGTCTTCTGTACAGTCAAGGTATGAACGCTGTTCATGTTGTTCACATACCTAGTGACAGATTTTAACTAAGAGCTGAGATTTAATAAATCTAACTTGATATAATCTCACTTGTTTGATAAAGAACAGCTGGAGCTGGTCGCCATACACCCTACCTCAGTTGTTTCTGTCAGTTCAGGTTCTACCAGCCAAAACACAAGCGGATCTACCTAAAGACTTTTGAATGCAGTTTAGGTGCATCAGACATTTCTTTTTCCACCAGCTGTTCTCTAGGTTTTCTTTGGACAAATACCATGGTAGAGTCATAGTTTATTATCATTTTAAATCATACGTTGGTATGTATCATTCTTTGACTCTCTGCCTCTGACTTTGTGCCTGTATTTCTTGTGCAAAAAGGATTAAGGAAATAGAGGTCTTGTCCATCTAAAATTTTAAAACATACAAGTGCTGGAGGTTATATGTATGTGTCTTGTGTGGCTTACCTGTCCATCTTGTTTTCAAATTTTAATTTTGAAGAAAAATGATGCGATATTACTGATGTCCATAGTTAAACTAGCCATTTTAGGAGTCATTCTTCTAAAGTTTCTGATAGGATATTTTGCCCTTCCCAGTAAAATTAAACAACAGTATTTGTTTTGGAAAATGTCTTCTTCATGCCCCTTTAGAGCTAATCTCATCAGATAGAAATTACCTTTCTTGCAAAGAAACAAAACTTGCGTCAGATGGGTTAGTTTTCATGGGATATGCAGATATATTTTTTAAAGTGCACTTCATAGGGCATAAATGTGATGTTTTAAATAGCTTGTCAGAAAATAGAAGTGATTTTTAATGCAGATATATGAAATAGATGCTCTTTAGTAGTATCAATACCCCTGAAGGCAAACATTTGAAAAGGCAGAGATCACCAAAACGCCAAGATAAATGTTGTGAGTAGGCTAGAAGCCAAAATTCAATATAAGTAAATAGAGAAACATTTCCTGTCAAAAAAAGAAAATATTAGTAACCAAAATTATTGTTCTATTTTGCAAATATCTAGTAAGTCATTGGTGTTATTTTAGTTTTAAGGGGGGGTTTTTTGCCTTTAATGACTTTTGAAACATTTAAAAGTCTTTTTTTATTCTGAAAATAATTAGGAATACAAATGAAATGCATAACACTTATTTTCTTTATTACACAAAAATTTTGTAGCTCTGTTACTGAAGGAAAACACAGCCACAGGAACGAAAACTAATTCTAAGTAATCATTTGAGGTATCACTTTATAATCCCACGTATGTTGGAATTTGATATTCTAAAACTGTAAAAATTCTCAAGCTCTCTGTGAAACCAAATGTTAATTGATAATTATTGGGAAGAGGCTTGTAATTGGATAATCTTATTCATCCCTCTTTGAGACATTAAACTGTGTTTTATATGGAAGGTATTGTGAAAGCAGTGCTGCTGTCATAAAGCTATAACCTGGCTTTAATTTAATTAAAAAGGATATCATGTTCACCAACCACACAATGGAAAAAAGTTTTAGAGCCTGCTCAGTACATTGCCTCATAGTTAAAAAACCTACAGCAACAGAAGTATCTGGCAAATTGTTTTACAGAGGAGGCAAAAAATTATGCAGAAGAGTCAAACCTGGTGGGAGAATGAATTTAACTTCCTATTATTCATCAGGAGCTCGATCAGGATATGGCTGTGAAGTACACTGGATATGATTATAAGTTAGAAAATCTAACTTTGCGGGTAGATTTGATAAGCATTCATGAGAGCTTTGAAGTGTCATGGAATGTCTAAACAAGACAGAGTCTTAGAACTATTAAGTCTTGATTTCTGCTGTCCTCTTATGTGTGAGGTTGAAACGTCATTCAGTGGCTAGGCTGTTGAGCAATAGAAAAGTTCCTGCTTTATATCTGGGCTGACAGAAGTGCCAAGTGTGGGACAGTGCAACGGCTCTGACTGTTTGAGATTAGGTGCGAATGTGATTACTTTTGTGATCCCATCAACACTTTTTGAGCTTTTTCTCTTGGACAAATTGAAGTTTATAAGTACTTGTGATGGGCTGATCTTGGCTGGATGCCAAGCACCAACTAAGCCACTCTATTACTCCCCAGATAGACAGGAAAGAGGAAATAAGATAAAAATCAACTCATAGGTTGAGATAAGACAGTTTGCTAAAACAAAAGTAAAAGTTTGCATGTCCACAGGCAAAGAGGAAGGAAAAGTTTACTGTCTACTTCCTGTCAGCAAGTGATGTTCAGGCCATTGTCAGCCCATGCAGCAGTTGCTCTGGAAAACAAACATTGAAAATAACAAATACCCCTGCTTCCTCCTCCTTTCCTTAGCTTTTATATCTGGGCTGACCTCATAAGGTATGGAATACCCCTTTGCTTATTTTGGGTCAGCTGGCCTGGTTGATCCCCCTCCCAGGATCATGCCCCTTGATGGTGTGAATGCTGAGAGACAGCACTGATGCTGTGCCAGCACTGCTCAGCAGTACCCAAAGCACTGCTGTGTTATCAACACCTTTCCAGCCACCAATGCAGAGCACAGCACTCTGAGGGCTGCTGTGGGAAAATGAACTTCAGCTCAGCCAGACTCAATCCAGTACTGAAATTATTGTTCTCTGCCAAAATTCCTTTGCCTTTATTTAAAGCAAAAAGGAAAGACAAACTTGGTTTCTCTCCTTTTCCCCACCCAAGCTGCCCACAAAGTGATTTCTATTTCCAGCTTTTGGAAAGTACTCCATCTCCCCAAGATAAAAGTCGAGACTGTTTCTTTTTTTTCATTTCATCCCTACCCAGCAAACCAAGGGTAGTGGGTGAGTATAACTGCTTTTTGGAGGTCATGTTTCCCTCCACAGGTCCTTACCATCATGTTGCCTTTCTTGTTCCTAAGGAAATAATGAGTCACTGTCTCAAGACCTAACTCAACCTTTTACAAGAGATTGGCTTGTGATCACAAATTGCCGTAATGTCAGATACTAACCCCAAGGATTATCATAGCCATAAATAGAAGCATTTGTAGTTTGGATTAAGGAATTGGTGGGGAAAGAGGGATTGAGGCTATACATCTTCTTGAATATGGAAGCAGTATATTTGTTTTCAATAACAGTGGCAGACAGTAATTACAGCCTTTGCTCATTCTCCTGCCTCAGGGGAACGGAACTGCTGCTGGCTCAGGGGAGGCTGAGCTGATACTGGCTGCTGCCATTTAACACTTAGGGTCCTTTGAACCAGTTTGTGAAGTACTTCTCCTTTTTTTTTCTTGTTTCTTTGATTTCCCTGATAAATATGTTCCTGAAATGCCCTTTAAAGAAAGTTCAGGTATCTGTGTGAATAATATGCTTTAAACACCTGGAGGAGACTAGCAAACATAACTCTTTAGTTCAAGAGTCTGTCTTTAAATAATTCCCTCTCTTCCCCACGACTGGATGGACTTTATTAAACAGAAGTTAATACATACTTATAAATTATGATTCTTACTATTATTCCTGCACAGCTGTAATGTTTCTTCTCTATTGTTCTCAGTCTTCCTAATGCCAAAGAATGAAAGTTTAACTAGTGTTGATTTTTACTGGCAGATAAGAGAGTTCCTGTTGTGTGCATACGTTAGTAAATATAGCTGAGAAAAAAAAGGGTGGCGTTTCTGTGTGCTTGCACATACATGAACATCTTAATTTTGTATATTACTGTCAGATTGAGCATTGTTTAGTGTAATACCCACAACATGAGATTTTGAAATATTCATCCACTATTTACACGCTTTGTATGCCCCTCAAGCTCTGAATAGGCATTACCTAATGATTTTCAATTTTTAATTTTTCATTTTCTATTATTTCTTCTCTCTAAAACCTGACTATCTGCTATTCTTTCCAAGTACTACTGTTGCCATTTTCCCATGACAAGCTTTCTACTTAAAAGGCTCTTCCTTTCCCCTCGGCTATATTCCTTTGCTTAACAGTTACTCCTCAGCACCCACTTTAGAAAAGACACGAAGTCAAAGGAATAAAAGAGGACATATCAGATGAGCTCAACTTAAAGATCTTTTATATTACACTCTATCCATGTATGTTCACATACTATTCTTAAAAATCTTTGCTTATTCTTGTACATGGTATTTCCTCCTGTGTGGCTATTATAAAGAGATCCATATAATGGGCAAATAGAACGAATAGAAAAAAAACAGTCTAATTGCACACTATAACTCTTTCAAGTCATGGTGAAACAAACCCTTTAAAGTGTCATTGATATCATCTGCAAAATACGTTTTTACTCCACTGTTTAGAAGGCCGATGGATTTGCAGGACCCAAAGAAATAAGACCTTTGCAGAATAGTCCAAAAGAGAATGTAATAGTACAATATGGGGATTAATTGCAAAAGTAATCATGTTAGTTTTCTAATTATTCAAATCTTAATTACAACTGTGTTGGCCCAATTAGTTCAAAACACAAGGCTAATGTTAGGGTTGGGGGGATACTCAGCATCTGTGCATAAGTAAGTGGCATCTGTTGCCAAGTGGCGGAGCGATAGAAAGTGTCAACTCACCAGCTGTGAAGTCAACAAAGCTCTTAAAAACCAAATTTGAGCCAACATAATGATTTAGCACCCTTGGGAGGGTGTAAAGCTTATCACACATGGACACTTTAGCTAGTCGTTGTCACCTAGTGGGACTGAAATCTAGAGAAACTGTACATATTTAAGTCTTTGACTGCTTTTTGAACAATGCCCTGCTGACAGGGATCTGCAGTGGGGAATCTGACACTGACATTTCTGCCCATCAGTGCTGCAGCAGTGTTTGGGTTTTGTTTTTTTTTTTTCTTGAACAAACTAGAGAACAAAATATTGCTAAGCTTTACGGAATATGCAGTCCCTTAAGATCTTATGGCATTTTACAAGTATTTTATACAGAAAAAAAGGACAGAAAATAGTGACACATTAAGAGGAATATCTTGTTTAAAAGGTGTTGTTGTTTATTTCCTGATACCAGTTTTGCAGGCAGATGTGGCCATAATAAATATACATTTTACCTTGTAATTTTTTTATTGCTACCAATTCCAGAAAGAAAGGATTTTTATGATTCTGACTATTGGTACTGATCTTAGTAATTTCTAGTATCGCCTACAGAGACTGAGGATATTAATAGTGTTGCTAACTTTACAATGGTATGTTTAATATTTATGCATTATTAACATTTAATGGTAGCGTGTAAACTTTACTGAAAGATAATCAATTGGCAGCAAGAACAAGAGAAGAAGGTGAACATTAAAACCTAAGATGGAATTATATTGAACACTAATGCATTCACTTATGACCTAGTTCTGAATGTTATGGATCCTTTGTCAGAGACTTCATTTGCATTACTTTCAAGTTTTTATTTATTCACATATCACAAAGTACAGATGGAGGAGTGTTTAGATTCATTGTAGTCTGATAATGTTGCTAATTTACATGAAATGCATAGAGTTTGGTATTCTACTGCAGTGTAATAGAAAATGAGCTCAACTTTCAAGAATGCCTTCACAAGAATTTTCAATTACATTAAAATAAAATCGAACTGAGTTATAGGGTATTTCAAGCATTCTGGGCCCGGGTTTCTTTATTTGCAAATTACAAGGAGAGAAATGTTTTGATTTCCTTCCTGTTTCAACAAGTAGCTTTTTTAAGGTATGCTTTGCACTTTAATACAGAGCCTTCTGCTTAAAAAAAAAAAAAAAGAAAAAAGTCTATGCCTGTATATCAATACTTGATCTATTTGTTCAAAGCAGCAATCTGACTGGACCACAAAAGCCAAACAACTCAACCTACTTGTACAAAAATATCTATAAATAAACACAACAACTTCTGAAGAGATGTAATGAAGTGTAAACTTTATTGGTTGTAAACTGAGCACTTTGGTGACTTGGAAAACATTTTTTTATACTCATGATTCATTTAGGTCCTCCAACATCTGCATAGTCTCAAAACAAATTCAGCAGTTCTTCACATTATACTGAAATTTGTATATAATTGTGTTTGCAGTGATGTAATGAAACAGAAAGTAGTAATACATTAAATTTAGCTCAGATTAGCTGACCAATTTTGCTTCATCAGAAGCTCCTGGAAGATCTAATGCTGCCACCTCCCCTAGTGAGTCACTAAGACCATGCATCTGACTGTAGTATTGCTGTAAATGGGAAGGAGAAGGACTATAGTGAGATATGCAACAGTTAATTACATGTGCTCTAGTGCTTTAGATTTCACCTTCCTGTTGCATTTGTGGCTGTATTTCACCTGAAAAATGTTCTTTCCTTTTAAATCATATTGACTATGTGAATAGCATGTGTACACTTTAACTAAACAACTTACCAATTCAAGTGGGCTGCCTCAGCTGTAAGGCATGAACTCAGAAGTGATAAAGCATGGCACTGCTTCAGTAAAATGGAATAAGAAATCATTTTGACAGAGCTTAGATCTTGGTCTGGGCTGTTGAATGGGTTTGGTCGTGGGATTTATTATTTCCCCCCCTGCCTGCCCCTTTCCTTTCAAGGTCAATGTTCCTTATTTTTTGTAGAGCACATCTTACATGACAGGACAGAAAGAAATGCAACCTGGCTGGGTTAAAGCTTTTGGGGTCAAAGTGGACTCCTGAATGCAGGAAAAGAGCACCTGAGAAATAATGTTCACAGTCACGCCATGAAGAAAAACAGTGACTGAACATCAGATGATCACACAGTATATTTTTACTAGGGGCATGTTATGAAAGATTTTGAAAGTAAATATTTCAGCCTATAAGTAAAGGAAATACTTTCTCTTTTGTTTAACTCAACTGCGTGGAATAAAAGGAGAGCAGAAACTGTTGCTGTGATCATAGAATACTAAGTTTTGTCTGAAAACTGATTCATTTTTATTAGGTCTGCACCTAAGACACCTTTAAAATAGCAAATTCAGGCAATAATAATTAGAAATAATACTTTTTTGTAGTTGTTTATTTCCCATCATATCGTTTACTAATGCAGGAAACATCATAAAAGTGAGCAGCAATGATTCTTTTGAAGATGACTTGACATTTGCCTATGATAAGAACAGAATTTTAAAATGTCTAATCTACAATATTGCAGATGACTGACTGTAGAGTGTCTGTAAGACTAGTTCATCTTTTTTGAAGCTCTCTTGGGTCCTGAAAGAAGCAAACCTATGCTTCTTGGATCACAGAGGGAGATAATGTTTCCTTTGCTGCTCTTCCATCCTGAATGCTAAAACAATGGTAAAGCATCAGTCTCATGTAAACCAGACTAGAATAACTCTTTATCTAACCCTCCACCCTGTACAGCTTCTTGTGATGTATACTTACACATATACAAGACATTTTTGGGTAAAAATTGTGGCAAGTAAGAGCTTGTCTCAAAGTCAAACTCCAGTGTGTATCAACTATTTAAAATTTTTCTTTGTGATAAAATGCTGATTTTTACCTAAAACTGCTGAGGTACAATAGAGTAGACAGATTATTTAATCTGATAGAATAATTTCAGTAAAATGGTGGGTTTTTAAATCATTCCTGCCTACACCAAAGTATTGCTCTCTCGTCATTTTATCCTGGTATATTCAAATTTTCTTTTTTTTTTTCAGGACTTTCTCTATGAAGACCACTTAGGTTACATTAGCAGTTGCAGTTTGAAAGTGCACCTTGAAACTGCATGCAGCATACAAACTTTTCTCTCAATAAATACAATTTATCATGTCTCAAATATACCAACTAAATCAAGTGACTTCAATGATGTTATTCCATAATGTTACAAGCTTCTGTAAGAACAGCTAATGTCAGTATCTGTCTGGTAGAATCACATTGGCATTTTCTACTACTTCAAAATTGAATTGTTATGGTAAGGTAAATGAAAGAAATTATAAAATGTGATACGCCTGGGTGTCTAGACATGCTATTTATAAATCATCACTAAAAGCTGTTCACAGTGAGGTCAATGACACATTTGCTGGGACAATTCTTAAAATAAGTTTTATCAAGTGTGCTGACTTTGCAGTAGCTATTTAATTTTGTATCATACCATAAAAAATATTACCAGATTTTGATACTGTGAAACATTGGTTATATTGATTTCAATGATACTTGATCAAGATCTGATACTCTCTCTTTAAAAAAAAAAGTAGAACCAAGACTTAAGAAAGCAGGAGGAGCTGTTTTTGTAGCATATCTTGACAATATCTCACTCCTTACTATGTTCATCAATGTCACATTCACTCTTGTGAAGCACAAACAGCCATAAAATACCTACTATGGATTCTTGAAAATTTAAAGGTATTAGGAGGCTGCGTTCTTTCTTTGTTTATGACAACGTCTTGAATTCCTTTGCAGCTGAGTTTTTCCACTAAAAACCTTGAGACATGAGTACACTAATACAGGAAGCATACAGTGTTAAAGACAGCATGAAGCTTTTCATGTAAAAGATAATTTTCCGGGGAAAAAAGATATGCTAATCATACGCTGCTATTTTAATTGGTGGAGACTACTTTATGTCAATTAACTTCAACTTCTACAATGTCTGATCACTAAGAAGGAGCTGTTTTTATATTGTCCTGCAAAAAAGTTGAGCACCTGTTTAATCCTCATGTAATCTGTATTAAAATATAAAGAGTGATCAGGAAACAGAGTAGAAGTGAAGTGGTGATTTACCCATTGGGCAAGGATGAAGACAGTGTAAGCCTGCCACCCTGTATGCCATGCCCCAGCAAAGATTTTCTTTGGACCTTTGCTTTACTGAGTTGTAGTTTTTTCTTCAGACTCCTTCAGGACAGGAATAAATCAGACATGAGATGGCATTAATCCAGTTTTGCAGAGGAAGAAAATTACAGTACTTACTCTCTCTGAGACTCATTATATTCCAGGAGACATGGGGAAGCAGGCACTATTCTTGCCTGTACAAAAACCACGTTCTGAACATAGTATGAAGGACACTGATAATTTTTTATACTCTTATAACTTTTAACACATTAACTCAAGACTCTCTGTCCTACCTGTATGATTATAACTATACTAACTTTAATCTTGATTTGAATTCATTATGTGAAGCTGTTTTTGCAAGAGACCTTCCTTAACCTTTTAAGGAGTTCTATAAAAATAACATACTGACATCAATCTGTTTATTCCACAGTTCCTATAAACATTCAAATTTAATTTGAATAGTTTATTGATACTGCAAATCAAATGTTTTATATAATGCTTGTGCTAATCAATGGCCATAATTTTCTCTGTGTTGTTATTAATACAAGCCCTCATCATTTATAATATCTCTTCAGTTTCTAGCTTCTCCACCTACTTCCTTAGAGTAACTTCAGGATAAATTCCAGAGAATTCCTACTGCTAGCTCTAACTTGCCCATGCTTATAAGGATTCTGTTTGAATTGTAAACTGAGCGTAAGAACTGTACCATCAGCTGGATTTTCTTCTGTGTATTTAGGACTAATTCAAGTCCCAGTGATGTGAACCTGAGTTTTCTTATTGACTTCCCAGAGAGGTGCATTGAGCCCTTGGGCAGTGCTTCTGACTCTGGTTCTCTAATGTCTAATGCAGTAACTAGGAAGAACTAAAGCATATCTCAGTTACTAAACATGTCAACACCAGAGTTGGAGTAACTGCAAAAGTATCACTGAAGAGGGAAGAGATAGTAATTACAGCTCATGGTTTCCCCTTTCTTAATGAAAAAGAAACAAATTCTTAAATTATTAAAATTGGCAAATAAGGTAACATTACTCATCCCCTATTATTACATGAAATTCTATAATGAAAATTATCGGTCACCATAATACAGAAATTGAAGTAATCAAAGTACAAACCCATACTCCTTTATACTATCCATCTTCCAGTCCTTTTCTTAATTTTAGACCCTCTAAACTTGAAATCTCATAATGTTCCCTTATTTTGATGTAACAGAAACTTTCTGTCATCCTAATAATTCCTGTCAGTAATGATGTTCTTTCTGCTTCATGAGAATGAGAAAGAGATGAGTAAGGTTCTTAATGAAATTACTCTATGCCACTTCCATGCTCACAGCTCAAACTTTGTCTTGAAGGTAGCCAGGAAATGATTCCTACTCAACCACAAGCACAGATTGCAGTGAAAAAATCAGTTAAAAAGAAGAAAAAAAATGGGAAGAATAGGGTAATACATTAGCTGTTGCTGCAGTTTTAGCAGTAAGCAAATGTGAATTTCCTTAGTGCATTTAACCTTAAAAATTCAAATCTAAAAGTTGACACCATGGGTCTCCCATCCTTAAGGAATATAAAATAAAGGACTGTATGAAGTGACTAGTGCACTAGCTGCCTGTGGCAGACAAAGATCACGTTTCAGTGATCTTTGTGTACATTAAAGAGGTATATTTGAAGTGCAGTCTGGTAACAGAAATCACTTCTTATGTCACACTTAAATTTTCAAGGCTATTGCCAAAATTTTGAATGCAGAAAGCTGAAGCTTATCCTATGAAAGAGGTGATGATTCAATTCAGATTTAGAAAAGCAAACAAAGCAGTTATATAAGCTGCCCCCCAATACATCTGTGACTTTACTCAAGGCATCTTCTGTAGTCCTATGTACTCTTCAAGAATTATACAGAGAAAATAAAAAATAATTCTTTTTGTTTTACTCACCAGTTAAGTGTTATGTTAAGGTGGATGCATTAATCAGTTTCCTATATAATCTCAAGGGAACAGACGGAGGATCAGATATACATCCCAAACTTTGACTGGAGAATTCTAAGTTTTCATAAGCACAAAGTTAAGAGACAAAATTAGGTCTCTGTATTTCTGAAACATGTAGTACGAATTGCCTGTATAGTTTTGGAACACTTCATCTGAAAGAGACAAGAAAAGAAAGAAAAAGTTTTTTCCTGTGTGAGAAATGCCATATAAGTTTCCAACTGCATTTTCGTGTGAAAATTCAGGAACTTGAAGCTTTCCACAGCTTAATAGGGACTTTCTGTCATAGGTATCTCAAATGGGAGAGGCAGAACAACAGAGATTTCCAGAGGTGATGTGCTGCTATGAAAAATATGGACTATACTGGTGCCCGTGCCTGAAAATAGTGTTGAGCATTTGGAGTCTAAGCAGGGTCTCTGAGACAAACTCCAAATAGAAGCCAAATTTTTAGGTTAGCCAAGTGTTCCACCACAATCTTCTGTTTGACTTTTCCAATTCCTGAATCTGGAAGATTTTTTTTGGGGTAGAAGTGTAGCCAAGAACATATCCATACCTTTCGAAAAGAAGACAAAATACATGAGCTTGTAAGAAAAGGAACATTTACATATGTACCTTAAATGAGAAATATTTTTTTTATTTGATGCATGTAAGGAAATTCACGAAATACAGGGCTCTTTGAAATAAGTCAACACATTTAACAAACAAAAAGATTGCTGCTATTACATTTGGTTTCATGAACATTTGAATATCTTTAGATTGCTGATGATTCATCAAATCTGTAATACAAATTTAAAATTATGTTTTGTCAAAAGTATTGTGTCCAAACACAGACATTTGTCAAGAGACAAAATATATTCAAGCAGACAAAATATTAAATGAAAACCTTCTTAAAAAAGACTAACAATTATTTAATTTCAGTTTGCCTAAAATACATTCTCTGAGTTTCTTTTTGCATTTGATTTGCATTTCAGGCTTTAAAAAACATTATACTATCATGATGAGAGCTGTAGATTTGAGACTACCAGAGATTTTTTTTTTCTGAAAATGTGAAAATAAGTAGCATGCTATCCATCATCTGGTAGGCATCAATAAATAATGCAAGCGGAAATGATAGAGTCAGAATCATTTAGGTTGGAAAAGACCTTTAAGATCACCAAGTCGAGCCAGAAACCTTACACTGCCAAGTCCACCACTAAATCATGGCCCAAAGTGACACATCTACACGTGTTTAAACTCCTCCAGGGATGGTGACTCCATCACTTCCCTGGGCAACCTGTTCTAGTGCTTGACAACACTTTCCATGAGAAAATTTTTCCTATTATCCATCCCCTGATGCAACTTGAGGCCATTTCCTCTTGCCCTACCACTTGTCACTTGGGAGAAGAGACCAACCCTCATTTCACAACAACCTCCTTCAGGTAGTTGTAAACAGGGTATGTCTCCAACTTATCCTCCTTTCCTCTGGGGTAAACAACCCCAGCTCCCTCAGCCACGCCTCATAAGTTTTGTGGTCCAAACCCTTCAACAGCTCTGTTGCCCTTCTCTGGACACACTCCAAAGCCTCAATGTCTTTGTTGCTGTGAGGGTGCCAGAACCAAACACAGGATTTGAGGTGTGGCCTCACTAGGGCTGAATACAGAGGAGCAATCACTGTCCCTGTCCTGCTGGCCACACTATTGCTGATCCAGACCACAATGCCATTGGCCTTCCTGGCCACCTGGGCACACTGCTGTCTCAAATTCAATGGGTGGTCAACAAGCACCCCCAAGTCCTTTTCTGCTGGGCAGGTTTCCAGCCACTCTGACCCCAGCCTGTAGTGCTGCGGGCAGTTTTTGTAGCCAAGTGAAGGATCCAGCACTTGGATTCATTGAACCTCATACAATTGCTCTTGGCCCATCAATCCAGCCTGTCCAGATCCCTCTGCAGAGCCTCCCTACCCTCCAGCAGATCAACACTGCTGCCTAACTTGGTGTCACCTGCAAATGACTGAGGGTGCACTTGATCCCATCATCCACATCGCTGATGAAGATATTAAAAGGGACTGGCCACAAAACTGAGCCCTCAGTAATAGAACACCACTAGTGATGTGAGCACCAGCTGGATGTAATCCCATTCACCAGCATTTTTCAGGCTCAGCCATTAAACCGATTTTCAACTCAGTAAATAATGGCCTTCTCCAAGTCCTGAGCAGCCAGTTTCTCCAGGAGAATGCTGTGGGAGACAGTGTAAAGGGATTTAATTAAGTCCAGGTAGAAAACATACAGAGCCTTTCCCTCATCCACTAAGGGGGTTGAATTGTCATGGAAAGGAGATCAGTTTGGTCAAGCAGGACCTGCTTTTCCTAAACACATGCTGACAAGGCCTGAACATCTGGTTGTCCTGCACATTTCATGGGATAATGCTCAAGATTATCTGCTCCATACCTTTTCCTGACACTGAAGTCAGACTGACAGGCCTGTAGTTCCCCAGGTTCTCCTTTTGACCCTTCTTATAGATGGGCATCACTGTGGCCAAACTGCGGTCCAGGAGACCTCCCTAGTTAGCTGACACTGATGGTAAGTGATGGAAAGTGGCTTGGTGAGCATTTCTGCCAGCTTCCTGAGTGTTCTTGGGCAGATTCCACCCAGCTTCTCAGACATGTGTGTGACTAAGTGGTATAGAGAGTCACTGACCATTTCCCTGTGTATTGTGGGGGCTTCATTGTGGTCCCCATGTCTATCTTCCAGCTCAGGGGACTGGGTACCCTGACTCCTACTGGTCTTACTATTAAAAACTGAGGCAAAGAAGTACTGTTAAGTACCTCAGACATTTACTCATCTTTTGTCATTGTCTTCTCTTCCATCCAATAAACAATGGAGAATCTCCTTAGCCCTCTTTTTGTTGCTGATATATTTAGAGAAACATTTTTAACTGTCTTTTTCAGCAGTAGCCAGATTTAATTTCTAGGTGAGTTTTGACTGTTCTAATTTTCTCCCTGAACAGCCTCACAGCATCCTTGTATTGCCTGCCTTGAATTGCCTGCCTTTTTCCAAAGTTTATAAACCTAGAATTCTTCAAATTCTTGTATGGTTTATCAAGAGCCATGATAAGCCTGGATCAGCAGTTTCTATTACAGGTATGATAGTTGTTGGTAGTAATTAAGCTACAGTTCACTGTCAAACTTTATTATGTTATGATGGAAGATTCTGATTTTTTTTTTTCATTTATTATCAACAAATCTTTTTGTTGGTATGATTGTGTGTGTGCAACTGCTTGAATAGCAAATGCAAATAAGAACATCTAGTGGTGTACAGACTGGAAGGTAGAATTGAATTAGAATTGAGAAAGCATAGATCACTAAGACTTGAAATTGTGTTCTAATGTAGATCTTGATTTTTTTTTAATCAGAAGTTGTATTACTTCTTTATTTTATCCACAAAATGTTTAAATGAAAGGGCCACAGATTTTTCATATCTGAAATTCCAGGGTTTATTTTCTTTATTGTTCAGAAACTACTACTTCTGCTTGTCGTTGTAAAATATTTAGGTTCTTTAACCAAAAAAAAAACATTTCCAAGCCTGTTTAAGCATGTGACTAATACTGATGAGTACAGTAAGTTTACTGACATGCTTAATTTAAAGCCACACATAAGTGATTTGCTAGTAAGAAGCATACAGAATATGAAGCTGGATAGTTTTCCAGTTCATTATTTTGATATGAAGCTGCTCTCAAAAAGGCATGTTCCCTGTTAACAAAAAAATAAAAGGTCTAAAAATATTTCCTTTTCTACATTTTGCCATCACAGCAGGACTCCAACAGGTGGTGAGCAGCTGCACCTTTCTCTAAAGTCTGTTTTGTAACTCTAAGCACTACATATTTTTTTGTATTAGTGCTTTTTTATTTCCTGCTTTTGTCTTTTTCTTCTCAAAAGTTATTGTAAAGTTAGCCTGTGTAAAATAGCTGCAAAATCCAGGAAAAAATGGCCCAAGTTGTAAAATCCAAGACTGATCTGATTTGTGGTATTTTTAATTATTTGCTATAGAAAGGAACAGTTGGGAAATGGACAATGATTATGCAGAATTTCATGCCAAATTTTGGCTAAGAATTCATATCGTTATTTTTTACCAGTCTGAGGGAATTTAACTTAATTTACTCAAGACCATAATAAATCTCTGTACCCAAATGCATTACTAGGTAGAGTGAACAGTTGTGATTTTTGCTGTACACTAGGGAGATAAATTCCTACATCTGTAATTTTTGAGGGACATATTAGTTACTCAGTAATAGGTTTCTGGAAATGGTTGAAAAGGATCCATGACACAGAAGGGTTTAACCACTTTTTTCCCATTAGCATTGGCAAGTGCTCTTTCAGCTCTGTGTTATGTGATAGCATCTCTGTGACCTCCAAGTCTTTACAGGCCCTCATGCCCTACATTAAACTTCAACAGACATTGATTTTTTTAGAGGTGCTTCCAGCTACCTAAAGGCAAAGTCCTAAATTTTAACCTAGTTGACAAGCGTACATAAAGTTTTTTTAAGGAGGAAGGAAGGAAGGAAGGAAGGAAGGAAGGAAGGAAGGAAGGAAGGAAGGAAGGAAGGAAGGATCCTTTGCATCAGGTGTGAGAACTGCATGAGAACTGCTCAGTCGATTCTCTCCATGTATATGTAATTGATCTACCTAAGCTGTGGTGATTAAGGCATCTATATTGATGGAAAAGGAAAACAAGTCTGCAAAGAACTTACAAAAATATAATCATTAGTTTTGCTCTGATGTGAATTGTCTTTGGAGAGGCTGCAAATATTTATGAACAGATGTTTTTGGTGCCATGTTTTACGCTCAGTGAGTACCTTTTTTCTCAATAAGTTTTTGCCATTGAATTGCATGTTAATTTTAAGATACACAATTGAATTGTAACCCAAAAAGCATTTTTCCCTTTTTAATTTTTTTAAATCTATTTTTGTTTTCATCAAGCAACTGTGTTACTTTTATTGTCTAAATGTTTTGATGCAATTATGGCTTAATTAAATTACAGAGGGATGGTCACAACCATAAATTAATTAGAGAGTTGCATAAATAAAAGAAATAAAGAGGAAACTATAGGTAAAATTTCATGGATTATTACCCAAGTGTGTTGTGTAAAAACTTTTTTTTTTTAAGTCTTTATTACAATAGGAGTTAAAAAAAATGAATGAACCTCAAAAAGGTTCATAAAGATTTAGAATAAATAATTTACTGACCAGATGAAGACCTTCTTGAGAGTAGCTTTCAAAAGGTATGAAAAGGGAAAGTACATGTGAAGTTTTCAGATGAAGCGAGAGAGCACAATCCAAACCAGGTTGTTTAGAAAGGGACTTTTTTCTTTTTCCCAAGGAGTGACTACTGGATTTCATTCAAACTGTCCCCTCTACAGTAGAGTACCATCTTTTCAACTTATTCTGTAGCCAATAAACAATACTGGGGGTGGAAATTTTAGTGACATCTTTCTCTCTTAATAGTTCTAGATAATACAGGAGCACACTGGAAAGAAAATACTCAGTTCTGTGTGTACAATTTTCTGCTTAATAGGTTCACGAATATACACCTGATCAGCAAACATTGAAAGCTCTTTTGGATGTTTCTCTCTACCTTTATTTCTGCAGAACAGGAACTTAGTTTTGACCTTTCAGTAGTGGTAAATCCTCCAATAACTCAACTAAAAGATGATGGTAAGGTAATTCACCCTGTGAATTACTGAGCTACCAGTGAGATTAGTTTATTTAATCTAGAAGCTGTTGCTGGCAGTGAATTTTTCACTCCAATGAAGTTTCATTTTAATATGTTTTATTGGAGGTCTGCTTTAACTGTCCAGAGAACTAAACATGGTAAGATTCCTCTCACTGACTACAGAGGTACCATGTCAATAGATAAAATTTGAAGATTCAGCTCAACCACAGTATATATCTTGGATACTACACTTCTAGCTTGGGAAGATTGCTGGAATGTTGTGCAGATGTGCTGAATTTGATGTGGAACACAGATTGGCCTGGGTAAGAGAACAAAATAATATTAGAAATTACTTTGAGACCATGAGGTTAATTTATTTCTGTATCAATGTTATTTGGGGATCATCAGAGATAGACTTTATATAACTTCCCAAATATGTAACATGATATCCAGCTGGGGTCAGTTTGTTAAGAACTGACAATTTGAGTTCTTTATTCCCAGTTAAGATAAGCTATGGAGTCTTTTTAGTAATGACACACTGCAGCTTGCTTTTCCCTCACACACTAAGACTCATGGAAATTGGTTCTTATGTTATAAATATTGCATGTATTTAGGTAACAACAAAATATGAGTCACTTAGAAAATGCCTATAACAATCTTTCATTTTCATACTTCTGTACATCTATAAAAAAAAATGTGGTAATAATTTAGCAAGCATCATCTCTGATACAAATGTTTGACTCCACTCTCCAGTTTCCCTATCCATACTCTGCAATATGTTTTTAAATTAGTTAATCCAAAAAGGTATCTCAGAAGAATTTCTCTTATTACTTGCATTTAAGTTTTAATGTCAGTCTTAGTATTGACTTCCAAAAACTATTTTTACATGAAGAAATGAGTGGTGCCATGTGTTGTCTACCCTAAGAACACTAACTCTTTACCAAGATGAAAGAGGTACCCTAGTACTGTATTTCTCTTTCTCCTCTCTCTTACTGTGGTGGAATGCATACTTGGAACAAATAAACAAGTAAGTAAAGATGTTTATATGTAAGAGGAAAATGCACTGTCGTGTGAAGACTGTGTGTTAATTGCCTTTATAAAGCACTTTTTGTCACATTCTCATGATTCCCTTCATAAATTCTCTTAAGACTGCATCTTAAATTGTAGATCTCCAAATATTTGGCAATTTATATGTACACAGCATAGAGTGTATGTCTACATGTATGTTTAGACCATTTCTCTCTCTCCTCTTCCCCACTGAGATATTGAGATGCAATGTATTAGAATGAAATGATCCAGTTTTGTGGGTGGTCACCTTACTTTTCTATCAATCATACTAAAAATATCATCTCGTGAAACTGAAAGATTGTGTATCTGTGTCAGTTACTGGTTATATTCTTCTGGCCTCATGCCGAATTTAGTAGGAAAATCTCCTTATTCTTTGTGGGAATAAGGCAGGAAAAACAGAATATGAGGATATTTTTAGAACTTTTTAGATATTTTTACTTGATTTTCTATGTTTCAAACTGGCTGCTTATGGGGTATAGATCAAGGCTACACTAGACCTTTATTTAGGACAATCTGTACAAGTTACTCATGGCTTCACACAGAACCTCATAAAACACAATAGCTGAAACCTCTTAGAAACTAAAAGTTATGTTTGTCAAATAGATGGTTTGAACACCAATAATGTGAAACCTTGAAGGAAAGATTAACAAAATGGCCTAATGACAACTATGGATCATCATCTTCCAAATGGATCTGCACTAGCGGTCTCTTTTATAGGTACATTTTTACAGGTGCAGTTTCTCGTCCTTTACTCACAAGTATATGTCTTCAATTTGGGGACATATCTTGTATATTCTCTTGGAAAAAAAAGAAAAAAGCTTCTATATTTATCTGTCGGTACAATCTTTTCATGAAACAGACAATACCTTCACAGTTACACATCTCCAAAAACAATCTCCACAAAGTGGGATTGATGAGAGTTAGGAAAATGATTACCAGTAAAAAATGAAGCAGTGGAAAGATTGTGTATTTAACATAAAAGTGGCTTTTTGTTTTTGAGACTGAAACTCATTTTCAGATGAGTGTTAGTGTATCGTAATTTTTCCCTGAGCGGGTCTTCAGTTTCACCTTGTGTGTTTTAGCTTTATTTGTTTAATGTATTTTGATAATTATTCTTGATGCTTGTTTTGTTTGAATAGGCATGTTTACTGCACTTAGTATGAGGTTGTTGCGAGGTTAGGAGGTAATACAGATTTTGAAGATTCGCTAGGAGCATAAGTTTACTGACCTGTGTTTAATGATCAAGAGCAATGATTTATTATAACAGACCTTGGTGATGGCCGTAAAGGCTTTTTTAATGGTAGGGATTCAATGCAAAATCATGCTTCTGGCATTCAGCACTCCGTTCCTGGTTTGCTTTTGCAAGGTCACTCAATGTCACTGTGGTTCCTCTTATCACTGGGACCAAGTACCCTAAGGATAATATTCCCAACTTATCTTCTGACATTCTTATGTTCCAGAATCCTTAGCATACACAGGCACTTGTGGAATATGAAGTGAAACCCTCAAACATGTTGACTCACCAACCACACAAGCACGCTGCAAAATTATGCATTAGCTCACACGGATTAAAATTGGTCTCATCTAAACAAATTAAGGGGCCTGATCTCTCATCCATATGCATGGCTAGTTCTCATTAATGCTAATAGAGGCTATGTGCATACATGGATGAGAGAACATACCTCTGAGGTGTACAGGCTAACTGTACAGTTTCAGTTTGGTTTATTCCTGCAACAGCAATGAAACATTCAGTGTTAGGTATTTCAATAATTTAGAGAAAGATCAAAGTTGAGAAAACTCAATTGTGTACCTTTCTGTGGGTAAATAAATAAAACAATATGTCTTATCTGTCTAAGTTGGGGGACAATTAGTACTTTTTATCTGCTACTGGCTTTGATGTGTAGCATCACTTTTTATCATGTGCAATGCTCTGGTGCAATGCCTCAAGAATGAGTCTGGGGAGAACTTAGGGGTTCTTTGATGGTTTATGGCACCTCCTTATATGCCTCTCATGTGAATGTTCCATAGATATGGCCTTCCCAGAGCAGGGGGCAGTTTACAACTGAGACAGTTTGTGTATGGGAGGGTGGGTGTTAACTCCTGACCAGAGGTTACACCACACACCCAAAAACTCTCTCACCATACTCCCTGCTCCCAAAAACAGCCAGAGATTAATTGAAGGACAGACACTGGATTTGACTTTCTTTGTGGATACATTCTTCTCTCTCAGCCTTATTTTCTTCTCTCTAAACCTGAGATAAATGGACAATAGTGTCACCTTTATTATATTTCAAGTTCCCTTAGGCAGTTTAGCTTGCAGCCCAAAGTTCCAGTAAGGAGGCATATTTGGGGAGGGGTAGGCTTTGGTGGTTGCAGCTTCTTTACACAGTTTTTCCATAATGGGCAAAAAGGTTCTTCATAACAATATTTAAGCTATTAGCCATAAAATATCAGTCTCTCACAGTATTAAGTCTCTTATTACCACCTTCATAATTTTACAAACTATAAATACCATTTATTGTATTTGAGCATGTCCTTGTGCTAAATACAGTATATCAGCAGTAATGTCATCTAAAGTATTCCCATGATTTAGTTCTCTCATATTCTGTTAAGTGTTCTCAGAACATATTCTGTCAAAACATTTTAAATATTTGTATAATACTGAAAAATAGTGTTGTGCATATATTATCAGACAGTAAGAGATTAATTAGCATTCTTTACAGCCTGAGCTACACTGGGATAGAAGAGGTGCACATTACAAGGTCTGATACCTCAAGGGAATTTGTTCTCTGCATACAAGGGCTTTAAAGCAAGCCCCACTGTGAGAGACTGGTTTGGATTTTTTTAATTGTAAGAAATGCTAAGTAAAAGTTAATCAATTCGTGATTCCTAAAACACACCAAGCAGAGAGTTTTGGCCATGCTTGTACCTTTAGCTGCTTTCATAAAGCTCTGGATGTGTTTTGGGCTGGAAATTCCTTGATGCAAGATTGCAAAAAATGGCCACATGCATTTCTTTTCTTCTGGGCACAATTTGAAGGATCTCTGTGTGTGTTACTGACTGTCTAAGCCTGGGATGCTAGTGGAAAAATAAGTCACTGGATATGATGGAGGATTACAAAACTGAGTATTTTAGGTAATTGTCATGGATGAGGTAGACACAGGAACAGAGCCATACTGCTTAGTGACATATAATGTAAAAAGTATTTGTAAGTAGAATGGGACCACTGTGCAAGAATGTCCTCCATGAAGGGCTGTTATTATCACTGTTTGTTGCATTCTAACACAGCTGACTGTTGTAAGCCACTGATGTTTTCATTGGTGACATCACCACTTTCTTTTACTTTCTCCATAGCTATAGCCATCTGGACATTGCTACCTAGGTTGCTATAACCTCCTGGCTTCCTGCTCCAAAATGTCTTACCTGGGCACAAATTTGTTATGAGCTAATCTTTGTTTCTTTTCTGTGCATACTTAATTGTCAGAGCAGGTCAGGTATAGCCCAGAGCTTTGAGAGAAGCCTCTCCATAGAAGCTGTTTGTGCTTGGTTTGCTTTTGTAGCACATACCAGAGTCATGTAACAGTTCAGGCTGGGCACTAGGCAAATTCAGTCAAGGTCTCAGTCACTTCAGTGATACTGCGTTGATTTAACAACAGCTGGAAATTAAATTATAAATAAGCCACTCCCCTTCCCCTTGCCCCTTCAAGTCTGGGAAGGGACAGAGGCAGAGCCTATGGGTTGAGATAACAATTTATTGAAAACAAAAAGCAATGGAATAAGAAAAGCACAGTAAGAGCAGCAATAACATTAACAAAAGTATACAAAAATAGAAGGTGCTTTACCCACAAAGAAGGTGTTCACCACTTCAAGTTAGTTCTGTCTGGCTGCCAGGACAAAGACAAGATGTCCTGGAGGAACCAGAGGGATGGATGGTGACAGATGCATGGAGTCTGCAGGGCTGGTGTTGAGTGTTGATAACCTTCCCACTGGAGAGAGGGAGGCAAAATGGCAAAATTTCCGGGGTGTACTCACATTTTCTTTCCCTCTCCATGCAGCCAAGGCAGGTGCTCTCAGATAGGTTTGACCCTTTAGCAATGGGTTTTACCCTTTGACAATTACCATACTTTGGAACGTATTCTGAACTTGCTGATGAGGGAGGAGGCTTTTCGTGTATTTCTGTTCAGAAAGATGCACAATTGAAGAGATACTTTTTCACTTGCCTACTTCTTTTAACTTAGACCAACTTGTAACTTGAAACAATATAATTCGTTATACACCAGAGTCATACAGACACTTTTGAAAGACTTGGGATTTTGAGTTCTTAATTTATGTGAGGAACAGAGTTTGGATTTTTTTATTTTACATTAATCTACAAAGGCATCAACTCCCATAAATTAACAGAAGTAATAATGTGTTTGAGTGGCAGTGGAGGCTTTGAAGCAGAGTTCTGTTCTGTAGAGTGCTTCATGGTCACTCAAGGAGGTCACTGTCGAACTTAATAATTTTAAAAACTGAAATTAAATTCTTTGTGCAGTAAGAGCGAATAATATGGATTTGAAACATGGTAAATAATTGCACCCACAGTGCATGATCCAAAAATAAAGCAGTTACTTTTCCATAGCAGTTTAGAATGTGTTCTGCTAGAGGAAAGACAAAAAAAATCCAAAACTGTCACTTTGATGGGATGTGAATATCATGTTGGAAAATTTTTACATTAGAAAAAAAATTTGTAAAATTGGATCTTTTGTAATGTGTGTTTCCTGCAAATGTGTCAGACCTAGTTGCAGCTTCGACCAGAGATCTTTGAAGCAATTCAGGTTTACCAAGAACTAAATGACACGGAGAAAGAGAAAGTGACAGAGTTTGTTTTACAAGGTCAGCCAGTCCCTGACTTTTGCAGGAGAGGAAGGAGGTTACCAAAGTAATTAAGGCATAAAAATTAAAACAAAAATTAATTACTTAAGATGAAGAAGAGACACTAAGTACTTCCATTTGCTTTGTGAATGAGGTGTGTTCTGTGGTGCTGAACCTGCACATGTGGGATAGGTCATTTTCTATCTCAGGGGTATCTCAGGAGGATTGCCTGTGATTTGACATGCCTGATGGGCTGTCAACATATTCCCTCACTTCACTCATCTGGGCTGGTTTTAGGTAGTTCCAGCTGTTTGCTATCATATTCCTGCAGGTTGCTTCTAGCCAGCCTCTGCAGATTTCCATTTATGATTACAGAAAGAGTATGGTAGAGCTGATTTTGTCTGGGAATTAGAGGGCAGAAGAGAGTTAAAACTGAGTTATACTGTAAATACACATACAAGTCCTTTTCTAATGCTGAAAAAAACCCCAAACCAAGGAAAAAAAAAAACCAACAAACAAAACAAACCAAAATGAGCATAATGTTTTATTTTTCCTTTTCATTATATAGTCTTTTTTTCATATTCTAATTCTCTTCTCAAACATTTGTGTGTATACAGTGGAAACCTGTCTTCCAGTAATTTATGTCAGGCAAAACTATGAACGTGCTGTAGATTCTAAAGAAATTAATTCCTATCTTACTATTCATATACTTTAGTAAAACAACTTCACTTAATCTTATCTCTTACAGTAAATATGCATGCTTCATTAATTGACCAAAATAAACTAGTGGCAGAAGTGTAGCTTTTGCAGTTTTCGTTTAATAAGGAGAAAAGAAGGACAAACAAAAACAGAATGAGAGAGGCTCATGTGGGAGATTGTAAATTGATTTTCTTTTGAGATAGAACATAAGGGTTCTATTTCTGTTCTGTGCTGGCTCATTTGAGTATTTGTGCTGGTACAACAAGAACATGATGCTAACAAGATGAGTTACAGAATGTTTTGTAGTCATTCTTACCCACCATAGTAATGTGGGATGTCATTGAAGAATATGAAAAATTCAAGAACACAGCATTTATGGTTGGTTTTGTTACAATGAAGATGGATATATAGATCAATGTGATGACTTGTGACAGGCTTAATAATTTGCTTATACTTTTAAATGAGAGAAAGACATTAGAAAGTCAGGAGAGAGGGTTTTCAGTTTTGGGGTTTTTCAACAATATTTTCCCTGGAGTATGTAATGATTTAGGTTAAATGGAAATTTTATAATTTCCTAATCTTACATTAATGCTATAATTACCATTTTGTAATCTGATGCATAAATTCCTTCTGGTCACATAGAAGAAGATAAGCTTCAGTCTTCTTACAGGTAGTACAAAAAATACATTCATAAAAACTTATTTTGTGGCATTAGATCCTTTTGTTATAGTACTTCTGAAAATGTCATTTTTCATACACTGTAAGCCTTCTTTTTCCTCTCAGTGATGCTTAGGCAAAGCAAATTTTTTCACAGATGTGGTTAAGGTTAGAGGTGTTCATTAGCAGCTGAATTTCCTGCTGCTTCACTGATGGTAATAGGATGAGCTTTTTAAATGGTAAGGTTATTTTTCATTCAGCATTATTCCCTTAGTTCCTTATATTAAAAAAAAAAAAGAAAGAAAAACCCACAAAAATACCACTGAACAGAATAATTCAGCTTGTGATTGGCACACAGTCTAGAAGCCAATATATCTTTCTTCTCCTCAGTCTAAAATGTCCTTCATTGTGAGGATATCATTTGTTATATCCACTTCTTTTTAAGTAATACATATTGGACTGCCTACATCTTGGTACTTAAGTATTTATAAATGAGGTAGTCAATAATCTTATTCTTTAATGTGCCATTTGAAAAACGTGGACAGGACAACTTTTGTGTACTGGCATGTTTTATGAAGTTTTAAAGGGAATGTGAAATCTTCATACAAAGTTCAAAGCTATATTTTGTTATAATGAACATGAATTTTTGAAAGAGATAATACAGAATCTTCACAATAACATTATGGGTGATTTTGTGGATTTATAACTGACTCCTTAGTTCAAACTGCTAAATTCTAGCTTTAACTTATTTATATGGATAATCAGAAAAATGGAGCAAGCAGTGCCTGAAAATTTCTACTTATATGGGAATTTTCTTTTCCCTGGTTCCAGAAAGAGAGAAAAGAAGATAAATGCTTTCAGTTCTCATAAGCTATTCTGTTGTATTGTTTTGGTTTCTTAGAAAATGCAAAAACTTGCAATTTATTTCTTAAAATTTCCTGTTGGTGTTTGATTTTATAGATTTAATGACTTATTTGAAGTGACATGTCACAAGTGAGTGTTTTAGGTCACTCAAGGATATCAGCAAAAGTAGGTTTAGTACAAAAGCGAAAGCATGACAAGGTTTGTTGGCAAGGTTCACTCTACTACTTAATAGATTGTTAAAGTACACAGAGAAAAATCACATTAAAATCTAAAATCAACCAAAAATAATCTATGGGGAGGCTTAGTATGGAAAAAGGGTAAGAATAAGAAATTATAAGGATAAAAAGAATAAGCGAGACTATCCTATTAAGTCATAATGTTGAGAGCATATCCCCTTGCCAAATTTAGCCCCAGTCTTGACAAATGGATCAGACCTGGAGGTTTTAAGAACCATTCACAGTATGTTTGCTATGGCATGTTCGCACTCACACACACAGAACTAAAGGAATATGTACAAGGTATTTTTCTGTGAAAAAAATGCCCTTGAATTCAGTGAAATACTCATGTTGGATGCCTTTCCATATTCTCAGTGGTCAGGAGGTTGAGTCTTGAGGAGTGGGGCATATCAGCCCAGGCTCTGTCATTATCATTTGGTGATCCTCCAGGTACAGCAAACTTGAGGTTTGCTGGCTCTGAGAGGCACCACTCAGAGGGAGGTTGCTGATTGCAGTCCACTGTGGTCCTGGAGAGTTCACAGGGTCTCACTCAGGACTGCTGTTTATAGGGCTGCAAGAGAGTTGGCTTTAGTCATAGTAATGTTCCATCCTGGCAGCAATTCAGGTCAGTAATTTCTTTGAAAGTTTGATAACAAAAATGTTCCACTTGGGTTGTTATTCAGGCAAAAAAAAAAATTTTAAGGCTCGTCATTAAAAAAAAAAAAGAAGCTCTAGGCTTTGCTAGGCAGTGCTAGTTCCTGGGAGAACTTGTTTTGGACAAGCTCAAGAGAAGCTAAATCCTGGTGTTCATCAGGGGTGCCAGCTGCTGCACATTTCTGATATCATAGTGCAGTCTGTGGAAGAGGAACAGGAAGTGGGGAAGAAACAGCATCTAATGCTTGAAGCATATTTTTTTTAAAATGATTCTTAAATTAGCTAAGCAAATTTTTTTTCTGTATGAGAAGCTGGGAGTCTCCTAGCAGTAGAGTGAGTTATGGTCTTATATATATCAAGCAGGCATGGAGACCAGACACTTGAAAAGGAAAGTAAACCAAAGCAGGCTGCTTTATTCTAAACTAATGTTGGGTTGGAAGCAGTGAAAGTCTAGTAATTTTGATGAAGGCTTCATGTGTATTTTTTTTTAAGTGCTAAAAATACATGACATAAAAGTCTTACTGCAGGCCTTAGTTGAAGAGGACAACTGGAATATGCCTGATATGAGTGCTTTAATTGGTAAGCAGAATGCCACCCTTTGGAATGAAGGCCACAAAAGCTCCTCATCCAAGATCAATCTTATAGTCACTGCAGTCCTACTTGACAGATCTCATTTTCATAATCATGAGAAAAAATGGCATTTCCCATTTTGCTGGGAGCTCCAAGCACAGTTGCTTCTGTGGGAGGTCTGTATTACTTCCCTTCCTTCTTTCATTCTTTATTTCAATTTTGTAGGACAATACCCCATACCTCAATCATATCTGAGGATTAATTTGATTCCTTATTTTGCTGTAACTTTCCTAGTTTTTGTATATGTATAATACAGAAACTTTGCTTTAAACACCCCAGAACTGGATATTGTTGCATAAAACATTTGTTGCTTTGTTTTCTGGCCACCCTGGTGACTTCCTCAGGGCAGGCAGATTTCATAGTTTTAGTAGAATTTAATATATAAGCAGCTATGGGATGAACAGCAGATCCCTTAGATGTGATCCTGATGGACTCATGAATGTACCTTTGCATTTCTAAAGTTAAAATGTATAAAAATGTTAAAAGAATAAGAACAACAACAGCAACAATATCTATCAAACCAAGAAACCAAGCCCAGTGAGATTTGAGTAGGAGAGTGGCCATATGGCTCCACAGGATGTTTCCAAGGTCTCTGTGGATTTGAAAGCATCAGGAAACTTGGCGACGACCTCTCTGAAAGCCCCCATTCTCCAGGCCTGCTGTGCCTTTGTCGTGAGCTGCTGCTCCTGCCGTCACAGGAGTCTGACTTGTTCCTGATGGGAGCAGAGCTGTGGCAGGATTGTGCTTTTGGAGCATCATCCTGCTCCTTCAGTGCACCTCCCTGTGTCAGGTGTGGGGCTGGCTCACATCAATGGCACTGATCCCATGCCTGAAGTAAGGGCTAGGACAGATGCACATTGCTGAATCAGAGGCTTGGCATGCTGATTGATGTCTGTTCATCATAACTCCATTCTACAAAGCTTTCTCTGTCACTTTCAGTTTGTTAATTCATTACTGTAGTCCTTCACCAGAGTTCCAAATGTCTCTTATACCTTACATTTCAGTGATGGAAGTATGTGTCTGAAGAGTGATAACGTTAAGAATGGCCAGTTTCTTGGGACATAGATGCCATAGATCAAAGCTGAGCTTTCACTGTAAATCTAAGGGAAATTAAATTTTCAATGACTTATGGCTCTGTTTTCAACTCCAAATACTCGAGCAGGATTTCAAATTAATCTGTTTCAGCATTCATGCAGTCAAATGATTGCATAATACAAGAGAAAAAATTTAATCCCTAGAAATTTTTTTGTTCTTTTGTGGTTTTACTTTTTAATTCATTCAGATGTCAGAAGTTTAAGACGGAGGCTTTTATTTTGTTTTGTAATGAACCAACAGAAAAAGCAACACAAACCTGTGGCTGAAGGCAAAGTCTGTTTCACTAACAAAGCTTACTAACAAGGGAAGGTAGAGAATTGAATGGTACATTCTCTAACAGAAAAAATATAAATAAATCCCAGTTTCCTGAGACTTGGTAACTAATGAGCCTTAGATAGTAGTGTTGGGCTACTTAATATACACAATAAAATTAAACTTAAAAGTTAAAAATATTATGAAAATATCTAGTTAGCAATAGTTATGCAACATACAATTACAGAGGGAACTGAGATTTGTTTCATGCAAAAATGTACAAAGAAAATCAGCTGAAAAAATGAAAAACATGGCGAAGAAAAGATAAGAAACTTATCAAATTTTTTTTGTGCTTCACTTTTTCAGGAAGAGAGTGTTGTAATATATATAATTTGAAGGGGAATAGGCAGTCTGATGAGTTTATTTTTATTGATGCCAAGGGGATTAATTTTAATTCTTAAAACTAATTTCCATTTTGTTCCGTTGGTTAATGCTGCATGAACTATTCTGTGTGTTTTCTGTCTTTGCTAAAGCTTCTTTGCTTCTTCTCAGAAGATTCATTTTTATATTGAAGAGTGGGTGTTCCACCAGGGCAGCATTTTTTTATGAAAGAAAAAGTTATCAGCACTATTCATATCAATAATGACAACCTAGACACAGAAATATGTGTCAGATGCAATCTAGACATCCATGGCTCTGGGAAGAATGAATGACAGTTGACTTTCAGTTTTAAGACTGGCTAGACATTTCTCTATAGTTCTTCTGAGAGAGCTGTGTACAGCCAGAAAGAGCAGTAGTGATGACATGAACCGAAGTGAAGCCTAATTAAAGCCCCTGCTGTCAACAATTCATCTCTACCAGGACGTTTTCTCTACTTCTTTTGAAGTCAGAGGTCTCACCTGAGTGAAACTAACCATTATGCTACATATGTTAGGTGCATTTGGTTTTCATTATTCTCAAACTATTTCTATAATGTAAAGATACATCTGTCATATATGTATACACTACTAAATAGATGCACACTCTTCAAAATGATGTTTAGATTGGGGTTCTGCTGAACTAGAAAGAGTTACAAAAAATGGCTTCCCATATATGTGAAGCAGAATGGTTAGAGTACAGCAGATCCAGCATTTCTGAGGTCCTCTGCATGTGCCCTCAACCTTCTGCCCCTCCAAAATGCAGTGAGGTTGATGGAAACATACTATATTTCAAGGGCTGAAAGTAAATCTTTGAAGCATCTTGTAGAAGTGGTGAAACAAATTGTGTATAGATTGTGAGTCCCTTCTCATTCACTAAAATGCCCAGTCTCATACTTTAGTTATTTTCTATAGTCTCTTTCATTTATCAGCCAAGAGTGGGTTGAGAGAACATCAGAAGCCACTAGTATTCCCTTCCGAGAAACGTGAAATAAGATGATGTGATTTTGGCAATTACAGCTGAATAAGCAAAATGTCCTGGAAGGTGACAATTTTTATTTCACTGCTGTTTTTATGAAATCTTATAAAGGTAGATTCACAAAAATTTTAAATAAATATTTAATTTTTTTTTTTTAATCTGAGCTCAGTTTCCATCACAGAGCCAGGGTCCAAAGTATAGAAGGTTGGAGATGCACAGAACTGATTAAGAGCACTGGAAATGCAATGGGTACTAAATTAAGTGGTGCTCATTTTTAGATTAAATTTAGTAAGCTCTGTTTCTGTCCTTCTCATCTCTTTTTAATGTATTCACTTTGGAGGAAAATTTGGGTCTTAAGGAGGTGTGCAGTTCAAAGAGGGTAAAGGTTTTACACACTGTATTAGCCAGTTGTTACATAGCTAATTAACTAGAAATTAGCTACCTACTGTGAGTTATCAGATAGAGTTTGATCTTTAGCGTCTTAATAGGACAACCATGCTGTACAGGTATATATGCTTTTGTTTAACATTTCTGTTAAAAGAGATTATCTCTTAGAACAAAACTTATATTCTTTTTTGAGCATGAGAGGTAATAGTGAAAAGTGAGCTGCTGTTGTATCCTGGTTGTTTGTAAAGCTGTCTCTTTGTGTGGGCACGGTTTACTATTTATACCCTATAGCCCCAATTGCTTTTCAAAAAAATTATTTGACCCTCAAAATTTAATAAATAATCTCTAGAAAAATATATAGACAACTTCCTAGCAACTTCTTACATTCATGCTTCCATCCACATGTATATTTTAATGTCCTTACCATTTACATTTTCTACAAAATGTAAGTCATAACATAATATTTATCTTTTTTTTGCCAGTGGATTCTGAGGTGTTTGCTCTTTATGCTCATCTCATCTTCCTGATAGCGTTTCTCTGCATTATTGAATATAATGTGAAGACCTATATATTTATTAAGGCTATATATCAAAGCAATAGCACCCCCTGTGTGGACAGACATGTTCAAAAGGTGTTGTCTGTGGCCCTCTTTGCTCGGTGGCCCCTTAGACGTGAGCAGTGTTGACTGCATTGTCATGGTGGCCTGTTCCTTATGGCTTTTTCCTCTGCATCTTCTTCTTGCCTCTCCTATGGCAGCAGAACCTCTGTCATGTGGCAGGTTGAGCTTTGGTTGCTAAGTGGCATTGTGTAGATTTAACTACATTGTGTCATTCTGTCCAATTTTTGGGTATCCAATCACTTAAGCATCTGCACATCCATCAAGTGAAGGACATGTCAACCTGTTTGTTCTGTCTCATGAAGTTGGTTTTCTCATCAAGTAAAAGATCGGGAATTATTTCCTTGAATGTTAGCATAAGAGGCTATGTGGCTTCCCAACCATATAAAGGTTTGCTTGTGAGGAATTTTGCAGCTAAATCAAACATGGATAATGGAGAAAACATTATAAAACATGAAAAAAAAAGAAAGCTGAAAAAATAATTCAGCTCATGATTGTATAATTTAGTAGTGTATATCAAAGAAATTGTATACCTCAAATTGAAATTTGAATCTTCTTACTGAATTCATTTGTAATTAAATCCAGGACTGAAGCTTTTTGTTTTAACGTCACCTTCCTATCAACATATATTTACAAACATTTTCAGGCATAGTCTATCTGGTCATATATCATCTGATTTATGATCTGTAACTTCACAGACTGATACAAAACTAGGTCAATTTTCAATATGTATGATTGTCCTAGGTTGCAATATAGATGTATTTAAGTATTCTATTACCACCAGCTGTGGGCCATTAGCTGTTATCACCTGCTAATGACCCACCCCGGATGACAGACAATGGGCCATCAGGGACCCACCGCATGACTCATGGACTTCTCTCACCCCATTGTGGGATGCTCTGCCCAGGAGGGAGGAGCCAGGTGTTCCCACCTGGATATAACCTGGCCTTGGAACTACCTGAGCTAGCCCTGTCTACTGGGTTCCCACAGGACTAGAGCTACCACTGGATCTTCAGCTGGAGACTAGACCTTCACAGGATCACCGCTTGAACTGAACTACTTCAGTTAGATTGCTACCACCACCCTAACCGGGTGTCAGTTTGTATCTGACTTTGTCAGTGCTTTTCCTTGTATTATTTAACTTATTTTTAATTTCAACCTTGACTTGTGATCTCCCACTGGTTTGTTTTCAAACCAATACAATGATGTTGTGAAAGAAAAACGTTTGAGATAGATGCCATGTTATGATACTGACTGCTCAAATCCCACAAAGAAGACTCTTACTACGGGCAAATGAGATAAAACATGAAAATGTGGAAATCCGTTCTGCTCCATTTGCATCTGACTTTGGACCGGTAGCTTCAACTAAAAATTTAACATAGCATGAAAAGTAGAAACTACTTATGATCAATTATTTGAATTTGTGTTATTGTTGCATCTCAATTCACCAAAGGCAGGTAGAAACAGTAATAGCCTGACCTTTTCTGAGGCAGAAAAAGACTCTGACCTGAAGTTGCTTTTGCATGTCCCTGAATCAGTCTTATGTGACCAGATCTACGGCAGAACTTGAAAAATGCCATTTTTGGTTCTGTTCTTAAATATATGACTTCAAGGCCCAAGAGGCTGGGATGGATTAGCTCCAATTTAAATGAATCCATAACTTTATGGAAGAGATAAAAAAAAAAAAAAAAAGCCAGGCTCTTTGAAATGCTATCTAAACTTATTAAATACATGTGCCACAGTGCTCTGCTTGGATTTCAAAACATTCCTATCACTTGTTCCTTGGTTGTTCCTACAGGCTGTTTTGCATAGTCTGGTTATATGCACCTGGCCATGAGATTCATTACATTCTTTAGAAAAGGTGAAAATTTTAGGTCAGAAACCAGCAAACAGAATTCAAGACACTACCAAAAAGTGGAGGCAAGATACATGAGGCAGAAGCATGAGCACAGTTCAGAACTGGAAATAATAAATGCCTAGCATTTAGTCTACTGACATGAGTAAATACAAGCCTGTCTAGGAAACAAAGTAAGCACTGCAATAGCTTGCTGTTTTGCAAGGGTTGGTGGTGTTTAGAATCTGGAAAAAGGGGAATATTTTGACAAGATACAAGTTCTGGTGAGCCGCAACTCATTATGAATATTACAGCTAAAAAGGAATGGATTATCTACATAGGGAAAGCACTTAACAATTTCAGACTGGGCACTTGTACATCAGAAACAATGAAATAGTTACCAAGAAGGTGACAAGGGACTAATAAGGTAAAATTCACCATATGTAGTGGCAATTTTATCCATATTATTTAAGTATTTGAACTGCATGTGTAGGTTAATAAAGTGGAAAAACAGTGACAGCTTGTAATATTGTCTTGGTAAAAGACCTGGGCTTGACAAGACACTGTTCTTGGTACATTTTAGGAGATGTCAGGTACTTCACAGTTATGAATCAGAAAAAGATTCCAAGCTTACCTAAAACTCATGTAGCTAAAAGGTTCCCCCTCTCCTTGGGAAAATTGAAATTCCATACCTTTTTTTTTGTTTTTAATATCAGCAAACGAGATATGGTAAGTATAAACTCCAACAAACAAGACCAACCACCAAATTACCTGTATCTCCAAAACAAAATTATAATTGAATTCTTTCTGTATAGAGACAAATAATTAAAGAAATGGGAATAAGGAGGATATTTTCTTGCTAAGAAAGAAATTCTAGGAGAAATGTTTTTTTCAATGCTTCTATTAAAATAAAAAATAATTTCCAATTTCTTCTTGAATTGCCTTTAGCATCTAGGATATCTTCTGAGATATCTTCTTTTTGATATCATAGAATCATAGAATGTCTTGGGTTAGAGGGGACCTGAAAGATCATCTAGTTCTCATCCCCCTGCCATGGGCAGGGACACCTTCCATTAGATGAAGTTTCTCAGAGTCCCAGCCAACCTGACCTTGAACATTTCCATGGATGTGTGATATGATATAGAACGTATTGGACATTTCATCTGAGGGGAAGAAATGAAAGAGGATGACCTAAGATTCTGAGCAGCACTGGAAAGATCTAAAAATTTAGACCATAAGAAATACAAAAATGGGAAGTAGGGATAACAGTAAATAGGAAAATATTAACCAGGGAGAGTAGAGGAAAATACAATAAGGAAAATAGTAAATAAAACATTTAAGTCCATCTTAAAAATACATGCCTTAGCATTGTATGAGTACAACATATCCGTGTTTTGGTAAATACAGGGGAAATCCCTGCTCCCCTGTTTGTTGGGTTTTTTTTTACTCCGGAAGATACATAAAATGTAACTTTCAGTATTTTGAGAAACTGAGGGAGTTTCTATTAGAGAGGTGAAACCCTCAAATATTTTTATAGGAAGCAAACATCCTGATTTGTGTGATTTTTCCAAGCAGGATATTGGCACACATATTTTGCCTGGTATTTTGCAGTAACTGCATCAAAGAGAAGGCTTTCCTTTGGTAATTAAAATGTGAACAAAAGCTGAAAAGAAACATTTTTAAAATGAGAAAGGTGTTTCATCCATGATGATGACGATGTATAGAAATGTAATTTTATAAAAGGATATTGAGGATTGCTGAAATTAGGTGTTATTGATCATTCTACTAGTAACTTGGTGAACAGACCTTTCAGAGTGTGAGATTTTGCACAAATCATTGAGACCACTTTTTACAATACTTTAGATGTTCATGGAGGAAAGGCAGGAAACTGATTACAGACCTGTCATTCAGTACAGTGTGTTCCAGCAGCAACTGAGCATGAGACACTGCAGGTTGTAGTTAAGTCATTAGAGCCTGGGAATTTACATACACTCCCTTTCAAAGTTACCCCATTTGCTGCCGTTACTACAAACTAGGATTTTAAACAAAGGCAGTGGACTTGTGACACTGTGTCACTGCAGAAAATCATATTTTCTAACAGTGCATGAAGGTTACTTTGGGAAAAAAATAATTTGACCTATTTATATGAACCTCAGCCACACAAGGAAAAAGAACAAGCTCTGAAGGCCTGTTGCAGAGGCCCACAGTGCAAGCTATAGATTACAGAGCTTAAAGTGGTGGTTAGTAAATCAAATAGAGCCTCTCACTCAGCAATTGTAACATTCCTTGCTTCCAAAGGAGCAATGACTGTCTTAAATTTGTGAAAAATATTCCTTGCCAACATGCTGGAAACCTTTTCACTTTCATTCATGGTACAGAAGAATCATTCTGTAATGAGATCTCATAAAAGACAAGATATAGTTTTTTCTTTATCCCTCTCACAAACAGAGAATCAAAGGAGTGTAAAAAGAAATCTGGCAACCTGCAAGGAAGGAGAGTCCTGCACAGTTCTCAGCTGCTGTCCTATACTGTCATATACTGAATTCGCAAAATGACAGATTGACAATAATACTGAAATAATCACATTCTAGGTCTGCTGGTAATGGAAAGTGTGTAAATGGCTGACTCCAAATTAAAAAAAAAAAAAAAAAAAAAAAAAAGAAAGAGGCAGCTAACTGGTTATATTTTATAATAATATTTACAATAATATGACCTTCATTTAGCATCTGTTCTGGGCATGCCCAGATAGATAAGAATAGGTTATACAAATCTGAGTACTTTGAAAGGCTGATATAAAGAAGACAGGAAAGTAACACTGAAAATGTAGGATTTTAATCGCCACCGTCTCCATCTGAAAAAATTACTCTCACTCTCTGTGTTGGTTGAACTCCAGAGAACAGCCAAGAACCATACAGCTGCTCTCTTGCAGACCCTACAGTAAGACAAGCGAGACAGAATCTGAATGGTAAAAGCAAGAAAACTCATGAGCTTAGATTAGAACAATTTAATAACGAAAATACATTAATAACAACAAAAACAACTTTAATTTTAATGAAAAAAGAAAGTAATAACAAGAAACAAATAAAACCCAAGAAGTCAAAGTGATGCAAGTGAAAACAGTTGCTCACCCCCAACTAACCAATGCCCACGCAGTCCCTGAGCAACAGCCCTATGGCCAACCTTCCCCTTAATTTATTTCTGATCATGATGCCATATGGTCTGGAATATCCCTTTGGTCAATTTGGATCAGCTATTCTGGTTGTGTCTTCTCTCAAATTCTTGTGCACCTCCACGTATTTGCTGTTGGGGTGTTGTAAGAAGCAGGAAAGGCCTTGACCTTGTGTGAGCCCTGATCAGCAGCAGCCAAGACATCTCTGAATTATCAAAACTCTTTCCAGCACAAATCCAAGCTACAGTCCCATACTACCTACTATGGAGAAAAATTACTTCAGCCCAGCCAAAATCAGCATGTGTTCCTCTATTGCTATGGTCATTCCCTTTTAATAACATAAGGATGAAAAAAACTATTTTGACAATTCAGTTAAGGATTTCATGCAGTGAAGTACTGAAGGTCTTGTATAAAAAATTTAAAAAATGTTAGTAGGCTTCTGTGGAAGTCAGTAATCAGCATAATTCACACAAAAATTAAAGCAACTGTGAACTGTAGCATGCACAGTTGGAGGCGAAAAATCCTGGTCTGTTTGTCATTGTACAGGTTTAGTAAAGTTTGAGTCATGAGAAGATCAAAAAAGACACTGAAGATCAGTCACCTGAGTATGACTGATTACCACCATGTTTTCTCTTCATACTAGTAATGAGCTACATATCTGTACAACATCAAAATGTTTGTCAGTTGCGATTTTTAATATGGAAATAAAAATAGAAAATTAGTAGTGTTTATTGATTGTATATCACAATAAAATGTATGAGTGGTTCACCAAGAGAAGAGAGGAGATGGCTGTTCTAAAATAAAATAATGTTAATTGGTCAGTCAAGCACAGGATATAGCAAACACACATATCTAAGGAAGTAGAAAAGTACTTATTTTACACAAATAGCAGGGTCAGTTGATTTTCTCTGTATGTACCCAATATAATAATTTTCCAAGAGAAAGGATGATGCTGCCTGGGTGCATTGGGAGATTTGATGGGAGAACATGGCTACAGGAATATAACATTTTGCCAAAATGTAATGACTCTTGATGGAGGCAGTAAAGCAGAGGTTCTCTGTGAAAGTGCTGTCTGGGGTCTAAAGTAAGGAAAATATTATAATTGCTTCTTCCATCTTCCCTGAAAGAGCATACCAGCTATATCTGGTTTTTGGGAGGAGAAAGAACATTCTTGTTCAACCTTAGCTTGAGAGCCCATTTAAAAGTATTAGAGTTTAAGAGAGAAAAAAAATTGAAAAAGGGGGGGAATATGCATTTTATTTTAACTTGGATTCAATTAAGGTGATTTTTAAATGTGTTGATAACTGATTGCCACCTAGATATTATGAACATAATAATAGGAGGAACCTAAGCATTTTACCTCCAGAAGGGTTTGGAGCATATAAAAATGTGAGTCTCCATTTCATCTCTATATATCAGGCACAATAAAGAGCAGAAAAAGAGGCATGAAAAACAAGAAACTTACTTTGGTGCCTTCAAATAATTTTGGTTTTTTCTTTCATCTGCGTGTACTTCCTAGTGATTATCGTGTTATTGATAGAATACGCAGAGTGTAAGGTCAGCTTGAGCGCTGTAAAAGTGTAGATAGTTTGTGAATTGAATAAGAAAACAAAATTTTGATCAACATATAGGAATCAAATTCAAGTTGATGCTTACTATTATGGATAAGTAATATAAAAAAATATAATCAATTCATCTTGAAAATAATGGTACATTTCAGCAAGATGCTCTAGAGCAAAAGAGCAGCATATATTTAGCAAAAGCAGAAAATTCTTCACAGTGCTATTGAGATGTAATCGTTATAAACAAAGGTTTTGTAGGGAATGGTCATCTCTCTCTGTAGGGGAGAGAAGAGATCAATAGTATTCATGACACAGTGCACTTGAGTAATCAAATTTCTTAATCTTTTTTATACGAAATAACTTCCCTTTGAACACTACACAGTTTAGAACAGCCACAAATTGTAACTCAACAAATAAATTGGTGTGCATTTTCCATGGACTGAAATCAGCCTGAAAATTTGCAAAGAAGCTTTTCTTTTTTTTATTAATTTTCTTTTTCTTTTTCTTTCTTTTTTCTTTTCTCTGAATAGCTTTCCTTCATCAAAAACTCATTGGTTTGTGCTCTCATAGAGCTTCTAAGATATTAACGAAACTGCTTGTGTTTCGGATGCTCTCTTTTTCATTAAGTGTGGGCATTTCAAGTGTACACATGTGCTAGATTGTAAAACCAAAAGCGTGTTGCATTCTCTGTGCACATGACTTGATGCAACATGAAGGCATTGACAAGTCACTCTTAAAAGAGTAATCTAGGGAGCTGAGGAAAGCACTTGCTGTGCCAGGTTGTGTAGCATTTAAGTAACACTGAAATCTATGAAACAAATTCTGTATTCTCAGAACGTAGTTTTTAGAAGTGGCATAACCTTTTAGATAACAATCATTTGGCACTTCAATCTATCACTTATAGCCAAGAAGGACTAAGCGAATGTTGAAGACACATGGTTGGATTTAGCTCAAATCCTAGCTCTGCTTGTCTCAATGGATTTTTTCAAATCACTTTTCTCTATATTCAATTCCTTCTTTGTGAAATATATTTGCTGGTGTTCATATGCTGTGAGGATCTATCAAGATGTTTTATTCATTAGTGCCTAGAAAGTCATGTGCTACACTCTGAACATTTATTTATATGATATATATGGATTTATAAATGAACAGTCCTACATTATACACTACTCATTATTATTTTTATCACTATTTAGTTTTTTTGGTCTTTGGAAGATTATGAAAGCAACTTTTCATGTATTAAATGCACTTTTTATTTAATGTTTAAAAGGTTTTATGTATTCTTTTTTCACCACCATGAAATTGTGCTATAAATAACCATACTTCAACATTATAAACTCTTTATTAGTTCTAACTTCCACCAAAGTGTTTTTCTTTGTGAGGCCATTTGTGTTTTCTTCCCAAACAGGACGGAAAAAAATGAAAGCCAAGTTTTGTTGTTTTATAACATATATTTTTCTTGGTTTTCTAGCAATGAGGTTGCTATGCTGTGTCAATTGTTTGTTTGGTTTTTTTCGTCCTAAAACATTCAGGATTAAAGTTAAGGATAATGGTAGGAAGATATATATTAACATTGTAGCTGTAAATCTTTAAGCAGAATTTCACTTGTGCCAGTATTCTCTGAATGTACATACTAAGTGTGTCAGATGCAGGGGACACAGATGCTTTCCTTTACAAAGGAAGCTCTAAAAAAAAAACTTATATGATAAATGTTAACCTGTTTTTAGAGAGCAGCATTTTGAGGACATCCGTGGAAGGACATTATACCACACAGAAAAGAAAGCATTGCAAACTCAAAATATGAAATATTAAAAAGTGTTACCTACATCTCCTTCCAATGCAAAACTGAATGGAGCGTTATCAACTTTTGTTTCTTCAACTGTAAACAGGTAGTAGAAAAATTTTCCTTTATTATACTTCTAGTGGATGCAAAAGACCGTAGTATGAAGGTCAAAGAATGCAGTTTTAGTTACCTTGGTTTTTAGGAGAAGAACATTTTAACCTTTTCTTTCTCCCCTCCCTTTTCCCTCTTCTCTCTTTTACTTGTGTTTCCCCTGGTTGACTCTAGAGCTCAGAACAGACTGTTTCCAGTGTTTCAACTTCTGAACTGAGAAATAATTTTGTGGAGTGAATGAACACATGCTTTTGAACACAGAAATGAGCCAGACCAAAAGCACCACCAGGAAAAAATGGTCCATAATGACCAAAGGAATGTCATGCTGTTTACCCAGGGCATTGTGCACTCACATCCCACTGTGCTTTGCAGATGTTCTGAATAGAAGAAACACTGACTGTTCTAAAATATGTTATCTACAGTGACCATATGCAGAAAAAGGAGTCATAGGAAATTTAGGCTTTGTGAGAAACGCTCACAGAATTGCAACTGCAATATATTCTAGAAATATATTTCCCCAAAATTCTTCATAAAATTATGGAAATTTGCAGCACTGAGTGTGCATAATGTTTTTCAGTGTTTCTAGTATAAAACTGAGAAAAGTCAAGTATCAGTTTTTCAGGACATTGGGGGCTTGAGTTTATTTCAGGTGGAACCAATGTATACTGATTTTTTTTTTAATCTTCCCTGCAAACCACATTTTCTTCTTCTGAAATGCCATTTTAAAATGCCTGCAGGTCCTGTGAGCACAAAGGTTTGTTTTGCCATCCATATCATTGCTTTAAAATGCATTCCACAAAAGTGGAAAGAAAAGGGGTAAATTATTTGTTGAATTTTTTAAGCACCATTTTCACAAACCTTTCCCCTCTCTTCTCCCTTTCCTTTTTCCTGATAAGCTTTAGCAAAATAAAAGCGAGCCAAAAGATTCAGAGAAATTAATTATGACATGTTGTTGATTTCATGCCTTATGTGGATGCAAAAAAATTAAGATTTTTCATTAGCACCCAGGCCTCTCTGTCCTTTTTTCATGATGTTTGCCTTTCCTTTTTCTTTTTTTATCCTGGCTTGGTTTACTTTTTTTTTTTTTTTTGGGGGGGGGGGGATGTTCTTGCAGGCTTTGCGAACGTTACACTTTTCAGCTGTATGTTTCTAAGCTCTTTAATAAGCCTCAGCAGATTTTTGTGTCAGTTACATTGATAAAAACCTGCCACGATGCCTTGCTTGTCTTTGGTGCTTGTCTAGGTGTCTATCTGTGTACTTGAAATACAGAATCTTTCATCCTTCCTTTATTTTTATGGTCTGATCATTGCTTAGGAGAAAATGGCTTGTCAACTCCTGTAGGAAACTTTGCTGCATCCCAAATTCAGTTTGCTTTGTGCTTGCTTAACAATGAAGTGTAAGGTCTGTTGCTGTTTATGGAGTTAAATGGTGTTACCAAAAAATACAAAAAACAAAACCAAAAAACAACAATACACCAGAAAAAAACAGCAAAACAATATTTTTCTATCTGTCTCATTTCCCACATTAATTTTATTTTCTTCCAAGCTTGAAATTTTCTGTGCAAAGGCAAAAAGCACATCTGCCTCCTTGAGAGGATTTTGTTTCAAGCAATGTTGTAGCCCACCCAGGCTGTTAAAATGACACACAAAACTTTCCTTACCCTTTTTCTTCTTCTTTGAAATATTTTAGTGAGGAAGAGAAAGTGTTTAGATCCTCCGGGTGATTTCTGCTCAGCCAAGCTAATTCCATTATCCGTTAGTCATGTTTACATCAGGCTACCAGCTAATAACTCATGTGGAACTCTGTAGCCATCTTTAATCTTGTTCTTCATCCAGGACCCTGGCTTTCCCAGATTATTAATGGTGATGGGTAAGCCCCCTGTCAGGCTTCTGCTCGTGGAATTGCAAAGCGGCACAAGGTCAGGCCTTTCAGACCAGCTCTCTGGGGTGACATATGGTAATCACATGTACCCCTCCTCCTAAGGAAAAGAGCTGACTGTCTCATACAGAGCCTGAAAACAGTAATTGTTCTCATGCAACCTATTAAAGAGTTGAATTTTCCCTACTAAAAAAGTTGGAGATACCAGCTGAGAGAATTGTGACTGACGAAAAGTCTGCTGTCAGCTTGGTGGTGTGTTGTTTGTATCCAAGTGAGTCTTTTTTGCAGTAAAATTCTCTTACAGAAGATTTCAGAATCCCAGTAGTCATACAGGTGCCAAAGGATGCCCTCAGAATTTAATAAAGCATGGATGACATACTGTGAAGAAATAACTTTTTAATTATTTTCTGACTGACTTAAACAATTCAGAGTACCAACAGTATTACAGATCTATAATAATTTTCTATTAAGATGGCAAAATGTTTAGGTATGAGTACTTGAAGATATGAATAGTTTCTATAACTTTCATGCATGTTTGTGTAGACAGCAAAAAAACCCTTAATTTAAGTAAAATAATGTCAAATCAAAGCTTTAACCTTAGACTCTGTTGGATAAGTGAAACTGAAATAGGATGAAGAACTTTTTTAAGCTGTTTCTATTGAACAGGGCAAATCTGCTCTATTGTTGCAATCAGAATGAGTGAGTGTAAACAACATCAGGGTAAGTGATCATGCTTTTCATCCTAGACAGTGCTTAAGAAGCCTGTCTTTGTCTATTGAATGCAGATGATATGCAAGTATCCTGCCAAGTTTCAGTTTGTGAAAACTAAATGAGGCCAAGAACAGACCTTGCAAAGGAACCTGTAATTTATGCAGCCCTGAAATGCTAAACATTCTTACAGGAGTGTTAGTACTTCTGTGATTTAAAAAAACAAATAAACAAAACCAAAAGTAAACAAAAACAAACAAAACAAAAAACCCCAACCACCCACCAAAATTATTTGGTCATGTAAATCTGTCAGGAATGAAAAATAGTTTAGGATGTACTATGCTCTGCAACATTTTTTTTTATTCATCCCAGTGTAAAATCTTTCAGCTCGAAATAGGCAGCCAAATCTTTATCTTAACAATTATCTGCAAGCAGATAATATTTAATTAAATAAAATGGAAAACATAGGGATGTAATGTGAAATTGTAGATGATCTCTTTATGGAAATGGAAAGCAATCTGCTAACTCAGTTAAAATTTGACTGCATCACCTTATTCTAAAGAACAATTAAAAATATATATGAAAAGGCATGGTGGACTTTAAAAAACTTTAAGATATTTGATTTGATCATTTAAATATAAAATCTCTTTTCTTCCCCTTTTTCTTTCAAAACTATTCATAGACTCATAGAATCATAGAATCATAGAGTCACATAATGTTTTGATTGGGAAGGGACACTAAAGATCAACTAATTCCCACCCCCTGCCATGAACTACTAGACCAACCTGTCCAGACTAGCCTTGAACAATTCCAGGAATGGGGAATTCTGAAAATCCACACCTTCTCTGAACAACCTCTGCCAGTGCCTCACCACCCTCTGAGTAAAGAAATTCTTCCTAACATCCAATCTAAGTCTCGCCTCTTTTACTTTAAAATCTTTCCCCCTTGTCCTGTCTGCTAATGTAAAAAGTTTCTCTGGATCTTTCCTACAAGGTCCCTTTAAGTACTGGAGGGCTTTTAATCAGTTGTCTCTGGATCCTTCTCTTTCCAGGCTGAACAACTCTAGCTCTCTCAGCCTGTCTTCATATGAAGATGCTCCAGCCCTCTGATCATCTTCATGGCCTCCTCTGGACTTACTCCAACGGGTCTATGCCCTCCTTGTGCTGAGACCCCTGAGCTGGATGCAGCATTCCAGGTGTGGTCTCACCAGAACAGAGCAGAGCAGAGGGCAGAATCACCTCCCATGCCTTGCTGGCCAAGCTACAGGATATGGCTGGCTTTCTGGGCTGCAAGAACACACTGTAGGCTCATGTCCAGCTTTTTGTCCACAAGAACCTCCAAGTCCTTCTCAGAAGGCCTCTTTGAATTAGTTGTTTTTCAGTCACGTCTGGGATTGCTCTGACTCAGGCGCAGCACCTCGCACTCGACCTTGTTGAACCTCATGAGTTTCTTGTTATCACCCTTCTCAGGTTTGGTCAGGTCCCCCTGGATGGCATCCCATCCTTCAGGTATGTCAACTGCATTGCTCAGCTTGGTGTCATCTACAAACTTGCTGAGGGTGCACTCTATCTCACTATGTCATTGATGAAGATATTAAAGAACATTGGCCTTAAGACAGAGCTCTGTGGAAAAAAATAGTATCAAGTATTTATTAAAAAAAAACAAACCCAAAACCCCAAAGCAAAATGCAATACAGATTAAAATCTGTTAAGCATTTTTCACCATATATTTTTTTTTTTACAGAATGAAATGTAATACTCTTAACCTAATTATGTTTATTATTTCTTTTTCTTAAATCAGAAGCACCAGAGTTTGGGGAGCAGTGATTGGGTAAGAGAGAAATCTGAATTGATTTGGTGGCCTTTGACTCAAAGCAAGGAATTGCTGTTGCTCTATTTATTGGGGAAAGATGGGAGGGGAACACAGGCAGCACAAGTGACTGAAGAAAGGAAAGCAAAGCTAGGCTCAGAGACACCATGGAGGTTGGTTTGCAATGCTTGAGAGCTTGAGCAGGTGCAAGCAAACAGGCCTGCCAGGCACCTCTGTGTTGACAGAAGGATGGAAATTCATGCAAATAAGTCTTTCTTGTCACAACTAAGCATTTGATAGATGAAAATTATGCTGATTTTATAGAATTAAACTGTCATTTCACGGAGAGAAATATTTAGAACTGCTATGTTATAATACTCAACCATGCGAACATAAGTAAATGCTGCCTTCAAAATCTTTACCTCTGACTCCTTGCTCTTCCTGCTGGGTTCCAGGAATGCTGTGGCCTCCTATGCACAAGTATTTCTGTGGCTAAATCTCTTCTGCTTGTAGCTGCCGGATTTCTGTAGTATGTAGACACATAAAGTCATTGTCCATCATGGGGATATAGATTTTACCTCTCTGCTAATATGACATGTTAAACCATCTGAGCAGACTTCTAGCTTGTGTTCTATGTTGAAAATTACTTTTATAGTTTCCTGCCTCTGCTTTATAGGATGACACCACGTAATCTTCTGTTTTTCTCTTCTGCTTCTACCTCCCACAACTCACACCTCCAATTGGAATGTACTCCATTTAATTTATGATAGCAGTGGTTTCAGGGTAAAGGGCTACTGCTGTACTCAGGTTTCTTTATATTTTTTTACTTTTTTTGTTGGTGTTTTTGTTCATAAAGGTTTGCAGAATTTCTGTTATTAAAAGACAAGGGAAAACAATTGCCATACAACACTTCAATGTGCTGTTTTTATGAGAGGTTTTACCTTAGAATGCTTCATTGCATGGAAAACAGGCTTTTTTTTTTCCTTTTCTGTTTAAAAAAACCTTTTTAAACAAATATTGTTTTAAAATTGTTCTTGATTTTAAACTAGTATTAATCTAAAAAGCTGATAATTCTAAAAGGGAAGGAACCTGTGCTTCAGTTGGTTTGTTTAATTATGAATAAAGTTCAACTTACAAAGAGAAGATGACATTTCAAAATACTTTATGAAATGAAATCGGGTTTCTTTTTTGTTTTTTAATTTTGACTCAATAGTCTTTGTTCATTATTGAGTATTTTAATTTCAAAATATTTTGATTCTAAATAGTATTTGATGTCTGAAAAAACTATTTTGAAATAGTCTGAAATTAAAATTAGTTTTCAAAAACATTTCTTCATTTTGTTTCTAAAATAGCTTTTCTATAGTTTCACATGGTTTAGCTTAGCTTAGCCAAAAATACAATTTCTGATAGAGGTTTTTCACATGAGTTATCTCCTATTTAGCTTTCATTAAGCAGTGGAAAGAAAATTCATATCTAAAATTTTAAAAAACAAAGAATTTTCCATCTTACAAAGTTTCCTACTTAATATAATTGTAATCTAAATCTAATTCCTTTATCTTTCTAGTGTATGCATGTATCTTTTACTTTATTTCTGTTTCCTATAAGCTAAAAAGGAAAACTAAAGCAGTATCAGAAGGGAAAATGTCATGGTAGAGTATATGAAAAGATTAGACATTTAAAATTACTTGTCTTTTATACTTCTGTCACATTTTCTTTTGAAGTTCTCATCTTCTTTAAATCTCAGCAAGTGTCCAATTCTATTTTTCACAGCTTGAAAATTTTCTGACCTTCTTGGTTGCATTGTCCTTTTTTAGTGCTGCAGTAAGAATTTGGTAAACAAAGACTATTTTTTTTCCATTATTACCTTACTTTGAAAGTAATCAAAATGTATTCTAGCATCTAGTGTGTTTGCAATTTATCAATTTAGTCTTAAATTTTCATCACGTTATTCCTGCTGCACTGCCCTCTGTAACCTCAAGAAGCTTTTGGACTCATAGAGGATTAATTTTATTTCTTTTTCCAAAATTAAGTGTATAGTTCCAGGTTTGACAAGAGAAAATTTGAAAAATAAAGCATGGAATGTAAAAGTGCTGCAGCAAGCACTTTCAATTTGAAAAATAAATGTCACTGGTACACAGTCAAAATAATAAAAATGCATTTGAGTTTTGTACAGGGAGATTATGCTCTGTGGGATAACATATTATATTTGGGTTTGGGGTTTTTTTTCAGTGGAAGAACATATATAATTTTCTTATTTTCACTTCTAAGCACTGGACCGCTGCACTTTGTAGAAAGCAGAAGATGTATCAAGTGTCTACTTTGTTTTTTTTTTTTACTGGCAAACAGCAACTCTGTTGCTGAGCATTATTTTTGGAGTCTATATGGTATAGGAAGGGAAACTGCACCTTAAAAACATGTGAGGAAGTCTTATTATTGGCAGTGTCCATCAGAAATGTTTTTTCTTCATGTAAACTAGGTGTGGAAAGGATCTGTACCCTGTATTGTGTAGGTTAATTTATGTTATTCAGTAGCAAATATATTTGGTGCTTTTCTGAGAATTTACCACTCTTAGGCATGCCTGTAAGGAATACTCTTTCATTTCTTAGGTATATATAAATATGTCTCTGTGTCCTACTATTTATGCATAGATATACATATAGAAAGAATGCAAAATTAAGGGATATTTGCTGTCCAGAATTTTTTGACCCAAAGCCCAAAGCAAATGTAATTGTCATGAAAGCTTTGTTTTGGTATCATAAGAATGACTGAAAATTATATTATTTTTGAAATAAGTTGAAGAAAATTGGAAACCTGAGAGTTTTGCCTTGATTTCCTAGGAGAAAAAAATAAATCAATAAGAGCTTGTTAGAGGAAATTGTAATACTTGGCTTTGTCCTTGCTCTGAGAAAAACTTACTTTTCTTTTCATTTTTTCCTTTTTGTTTTTTTCTTTAGGTGGTGGAATGTTTAATCTTTGCAATACAAATGGGATATCTGAGAGGTGAAACTTTGCTACCTCCCGTAGGCTGAAAGGCACATCAACTCTGAAAGTCAATTTAAAAAGTCTTACTTTTGCTGCAAATAGTTGAAAAAAATAGTGTTCTTCAAAATCAGATTGGTCACAGTTTGGTCTCTCTTTTTCGAAGATCCCATCAAACAGGAAACATGAACTAGATCATCAAGGCTGCTGTAATTTTTTCCACTACTCACACAAGCAATTTCTGAGTCCTAACATGGCATATAGTCCAACTTCCCACACAAAATGATCATGAAATGTGCCCTACACTTATATGTATCTAAAAGCTTGCCCTAATTTTCCAAAGTACTCTGCACACATGACCTCTGAAGCAGACCTCTTCAATTCATGTGTCTAACTACAAACTTAATGACTTGCGTTAAAATGCTGTTGCATTTTAGTCACAAAGACATTCCGATCTCCTCTCTCTTCCCTTTGTCCTCTTCTAAATATTGTTTCTAAAATTTGCAAAGAGAAAAAACTGCATCAAAGAGAGGGAAGGTGATTAGTAAGTGAGCAGTAAAGGCATGACTTGATCGATGTGTTGACATGCTGGAATGTTGATGCAGTAGTTTGTTCTAATTTTTATAACTTGAGCCAGTACGACAACTGGGATATTGCACAGTTGCTGACACTCATCTGTGTATTTATGAGGCAATTAACAATTGCCTGCACCTCACCTGCAGGTATTCTTACATGAAGGTGGTGTGATTATTTCTCAGTAAAATATTAATGTCTCTGTAACCTGGCTGAAAACTCTTATTTGCATAACTATTACTCAGCTTGTTTCTGAACAAGGGCTGAGTAAGTCAATCTTTTTCATTGATTAGCTGAGAGCCATTTTAGCCACCTTATTAAGAAATAATCCCAACAATTCTTTCTGCTCTGATTGTCTGCTGCTGCCCAGCCAGGCTGCCAACTATTACCCCAGATGCTAACTAGTTAAATATTTAATTATAATTAGTGATGCTTGAATACCATAATGGTGGCTAACACAGGTAATAGAGAGCTACAGCCTTTTTTACTGAGCTAGGAAGAGCATAGTGCTTTCTGGTTTCAGGGGTTATGTTTCGTAGAGAATTAGTTGCTTATTCTCTGCTACTGACAAACCTGAATCTTGAAACCTTGTTTTGCCCTTTCATTTCCTTTGAGGACAGTAGATTTGTTTCTGCACCTTCCATTATTACGCAAATTAGTTCAGAAGAAACCTCAAGATATTTACTCATGGGAAATGACAAGAATAGCCCCCTTCCTCAGCATTATCAAAATATTGTTAGGGGTCTCAAACAGGTGACCTTAGTGCCAGTCCAGGTTTTGAACTGCTCAACAGAGATCCTATTTCACACACATCAGATGAGATGTGTGTCTGAGGGGCTCCTGTCTGGTCCCTCTCTTCCTTTGGTCCTCACCTGAAATTCTGTCTCTGTGTTTGAATGAAGCTTGCAGGTAAATAGGAAAAAATACATCTGGAGGTTTAGGGGATGCTGAGACATACAGAGCTGCAAGTGGTGAATCAATGGAAAATTCTCAGTCACAGGAGTTTGCTACATTATTCTCTCTCTGCAAAACCAAAGGACTAGTAAAGCCAATAATGGTTGATATCATCTAAAAAGTACAACTTCAATCAGTTTCTAAGTTGCAGGGTTTGGGTTTAAATGCTCTTTAATGCCACACACCATATAAAATGTGTATGTGTATCAAAAGGGGCAAAACCAAAGAATTGTTTCAGTTCTTTTTGAAATGGAAAATAAGACTCTTCCTGGGGATAAAACCCTCCCAGGAATTTCAAAAGCTCTAACATCAGAGAAAGTTTTAGCTAAAGTGAGGTAGTCATAAAAACTTTTCAGTTAGAATTTTCCTAAGCAATAACATTTTATTGTCTTTCATATCATCAATTGCTTTTAACTGCTTAATAATACACAGCAAAGCGAATACTTTATTTTATGGTGACTTAATTGTTCACTTTATATATCTGAATGATCTGTCATAAAATTATGAGAAATATTTTACCATCTCTGTTAGAGAAATATAGGAAGTTGAATAAATTTTTAAAGAGTATTAGAAATATAAGGAAATTAATTTAAAGATATACATTTTTAAAGTTCACTCTGCAAACTGAGCTCTCTCTACTTACATATGAAATTTTTCCAGGTAACAATTCTGTCACTGAACAGGATTTGTTCATTAAAAAACCAAAAAGTTTGTTCATTATGATAAAATGCAACCCCAAACCATTAAAATTTAGATCTTTATATGAAAAAAAATGATATAAATATTTTAGGAATCACAGGTGAGGAAATCTTTTTGTCCATTACATTAAAATGCTGTTTTTCAAATTGCTTTTACTTAGTATATTTAATATCTATTAAGTATCTGCATGTTTATTATTTGTTTGCAATTCTTAAGAGTACACAGTATAACTTGTTTATTGAAAGAATTCTAAAGATTTCACCAGGCATTTGAAGTCTAGAGCATTTCTGAAAAATCAGAATACTTTATTTAGGAGCATAGAATACAGACCTATGTTTTGGACTTCCATGTTAACAAATGTAATAACTAATAATAATAAAAAGAGTCTAATTAATTTTAAAGGAGAAATGGGGAATTTAATTGAAAAATTAGCTATAATCTTCTCTACAAGTCCTTGGGACTTTCAAAGACTCGTTTCCTAGAAGGAAGTGAAGATGGTTTGAAAAATGAGAGAGTTTATTTTGGCTCAGTTACTGGCTTAGTGCAAAACAACAAAAATTATCTTCATGAAGAGACTTGGTCACAGTGCTTGTGGGTGAGGCTTTGAAATTACAGGAAAAAAGGAAGTAACTGCTTCTAATGCATAGAGCAAAGAAGATTTGCCCTCAGTGAAGGAGAACCAGATTGGGAGCACTTTAGCAATAGGTACATACACAATTCCATGGGGCCTGAGGTGTCAACCTCATGAGAGTCCTTGGGAAAATAATAAAGTCTTGGAAGCCTGAAAACCATTTCCAAAAACGTGGACAAGAAAGTGGCTGAGAGAAGTCAGTAGGGATTTACAAAGGAGAAATCATGCTTAACCAACCTGGTAGCTTTCTATAATGAGGCAACTGGCTTGGTGAATGAGGGGAGCATAGTGAATATAGTTTACCTTAACTTTTAAACAGCTTTTCACATCAGCTGCTAAACAATGTCATAGAGAAACTGGTGAAATTAAGTAGACAGCGAGGTGGATTAAAAACTGGCAGAATGGCCAGGCTGTCGGAACAGGTCACCCAAAGAGGTTGTGTAGTCTCCATGTGGACAATAGACCTGTTTTGTCCATGTAGCGACAGCTGCTTGTCGTAACTGACCCTGACTGAGCTGGGGGGTTGGACCAGATGAACTCCAGAAGTCCCATCCAATCTCAGCCTTCTGTGTTTCTGTGATTATGCAATAAGAGGAACCACACAGTGTGTCACACTTGAACACAGATCAGAAGTTGCATGACGGGAAGCACAGGTTTGTTTCCACCAAAGCAATAGCTGCCTTTGTGGTTTTTTTCTTCAGTGCAGGGTATTAGCCTTCCTTCCAGGATAGTCTTTGGCCCAGAACTACATTTATAACAGGAAAAAATGTGTGTGTCTTTGGGCTGTGTGTGTCCTCTAGTCAGGTTAATTCACTAATCTTAGGGAAATATTTGATTTAGGTTTCTCCAGACTAAATGTGTCAATCTTTCTACCTTGAGACCTGAAGGTATTTTTTTTAGTACAATAGGACAGTGCCCTTAGCGATTACGATATGTCTGATTGATTGGAGCAATCTATAATACTGCAGGTATGACATTATCCTCTTGCCATTATGCTGTTCTTTGTGAGTTCAGCTGAGGTGCAATTTCATCAGGACTATTTCGGCACTTGGTTTCACTGAGCTTAACCTTAGAAAGACATTATTGATTTCCTATCTAAACCATAGTTTTGCAGACTGAAATAACTAGACAAATTTATGTTTATTATAGAAAAATAAAACATGCAATATATGCAATAAACAAGTCGTTCATTACATGTCTTGAGGTAAGTTATATAAATCATAAACCACCAAGCCACTATACAGTTGCATTTTTACTGTAGCATGGAAGGAGCTCAGACAAAAATAAAGGAAAAAATCTTGCTTAAATTGCAAGCATAAAAGAAAAAGTAACCACTGCTTGCCTTTTCTGAAGAATTAGAATGTCAACTGTAATAGTTTATGAAAATATGTGCTATATTTTGATTAATACTAATTTAATTAATGAAATAATTCAAAACAGGGTTTTAAGGGTGAAAAATAGTAAGATGATATGGTTTCTATTCTAAGTTAAATCAGTGCTAACTGAAAATCGCTTATGATTCTTTATGGACATTTGTATTTAAAAAAAAGGAGTTTTGAAACTGTAAGTAAGCTTACAAAGATTGATGAGATTTTGCATTTCACATTTAAATTTCTCTTTTTTCTGTATTTTCTGTGATTCTGTGAGATGGGGCATGTACGTATATATGTATGAACAACAAAACCAAGACAAAATAATATTTGCCTTTAATTTACTAAATTAAAACAGATATTTTTTGTGAATGGCATTATGAAAATATATTCATACCAGTTAATAAAAACCCAGAGATGTATCACATGGGAAAAGAAAGGATCGGTGAGAGAAAGTCCCCAATAATTTAGGTTGCTGAGTGTAAGTGTTACACAAATGACAAGACCTGTCTCTTTTCTAATACATTATTTTCTTGTCCTTTTAATTTGAAATTTAGAAAGGTAGAAAAGAATCTAAAAAGAAAACCATTTTTGCCAATAAGATTTGCATTTCTTTCTCTGGACAAGACAGATAAGGCTGCAGTAGTAAATGTCACTGAAATGAGCCCTTTATTTCCTGCTGTACCACCTCATCTATTGTCTGTGTTTGCCATAATTGCTGAAATACACAGAAGGCATCTGTTGTAAAATTACTCAATTCATTACTCTTGAATTTGGGAAATGAACAATCATACACAAGAGACACGAGGATTTATAATGACGAAAGTGAGGCACAAATATTATTTAATCCTTTTTTGGAAACTGTACACAAAATGTCTCCTGGCATCCCTGAGTTTAATCGCTGACTTAGTTTGGGAGCACTTCCACATTGACTGGAGAGTAAAAGGTTTTACTTGAGTGAAGGGTTTCTTGATGAGAGACATAGAGCTATTCACACTCAGCTTTGATATTTGGTGAGTCTTCACAAAACACATCTGGTTCTGAACAACAAAATACAAATGAGAATTACTTTGGCTGAAGTTTTTTGTAGATGTCTGTACTCTCTAGTTAGAATACCTGTTGCCATTCTAACTAGAGCCTGCCTTAGTTTCTCTAATGACCTTATATTCCTATGCAGTAATGGTGAGCAAGACAAAGAAAACTGTTCTAAAGAATAAAAACAGAAGACTTAGCGTTACTATTTCTGATATTTTAAAATCCATGGAGCCTTTTTTTCCCCCATTTCATTGATGATCAGAAAAGAGTCACAGTCCTACCAGCAAATGTTTGTAGGATAAGAACATGTCAAAATGAGTTGTGAAAAGAGATAAATTACTAAGCATAGGAGTTCTTTAGTACTGAGTATTGGAGGAAGCCCAGGATAAAGCAGGTGATTCCAGAATACTGAGAGGTCTGAGCTGATATTCTCACAGTTCAGAAAATTGATGGGTTATCTCTCGTTCCTGTTGTCTTGAGGACTACTTGTTAAAATTCACAGGATTAATTGCTAGAAACCCATTGGGCACAACTCCTGTCTGTCGTTTTTTCCTGAGGATAGTATCATCCTCTGAAATTACATGATTAAGTGCTGTTAGAACAAATCTATTAACTTTCAGAAGATGGAAAACCTAAAAGTTGTACTATAGATTTCCATAATCTACTATGGAAAGGAATATTGGGGATTTAATTCTTTTTAATACTGTGTTGACGGAGACAGAGACAATTAAATCTACTTTATAGACGTTTCAATAATTGGCAATAGGAGAGCCATATTTTCATTTTTAAGTGCCTAAGGTTATACATCAAGTTTCTGTTAAGCAATAATTGCACCATTATATATACAATATGCAAACAAATGTCTGTTCACAGACATTTTAACTCACTTCAAAATATCTATCTTTGAGTTAGTTTTGCAATTTAGCATATTTTTAGAGTCTTTCTAATGCAAGAAACTATAATAAATTGTTTCAGATTTCTAATAATCAGGTCTGGACCGATGGCAGAAAATCTTTTAATAAGGAGATCTTAAGTAAAATATGTCTGCAATGTGAAGTAGTTGATAGAGTTCTTTACAGGTTCAGAAAAAACAGAAATATACTAGGGAATAAGAAAATTATGTTACAGAGCACATTAAAATGTGCTCTCATTCATTTTGATATCTGGTATTACTTACAAAATTATAAATATATTTAAGCTGAAGCCTCAGGTTTGTCAATTCTTCTTTTACAGGTATTGTTTATGTGCTGAAATGTTTTGATTTATTTGCCTTTCTCTCCTTTCCCCCATCTCATATTTATTCAAAAAGCACAGAAGGACAGTAGAATGAAGGATTGTTTCCTGATTGTCCATGCTTTAGCATTGCCATTGACAGATTCCTAGCAGAAATTAAAATGTTTGTAATTTATCAAAAATAAAGATTCTAGATCATTGACAAAGTCAGTATAGATTCAACACAGGACTTTTTTGAGAGAAACATGACATAAGACAGAATAAAAATGAAATTGATGATACTAGTTCATCATCTGGCCATCTTTGTAAAGCAAACTTCATTCTATTCTGAAACAGTTTGTTTCTTTCTTTAAATCGATGATTAAACTGTAGGGCTGCATTATGTATTTACAGAGTAGTACTGGCCTGGATTTGAATGTCAGCAAAATAAACATTAATTATTAACATGGGGTGAAATTTCATTTTACCTGAGTTAGCTTTCAAGAGTTCAATGAACCATGGAGACTTGTGCATTTACTGATGTATTTGCATTTTATAATGAGAGTTTCAGTCCTTTCTTTTAAATTTTTTTCCAACAATTATTTCCCTGATATTCTTATGCATTTTTGTGGACTAGAAATGATAATTTCCCAGGTAGAGGATGATGGCTCAGTCATAAATGATCTCCTGTAAGAATTGCTAATGATGAAAAAGCTGACACAATATGTATAAATACTCTTATACAGAACCTGTTTATTATTTTGCACTCAATATTTTTCACATTGCTCTTCTTCATTAGTTTTTATAGAAGCCTCAGCATTGTAGAGCTACACCATTTTTGGAAGTATGCAGCATTTGATTTTGTTATGTTACCAAGCCCCCTAAAGTCATCACTTTTCTGTATGCTAGAAAGCCAATTATTAAAGTGTATCTGTGAAGCTATAATACTTTTATTATTGCAAGGCTTAAAAATGCCAGACATAATTAGACTCCTCTCCAATGTTAGGCACTTCATAAATATGTTTCCTGGGTATTGATAGAGTATATCACATGTTTTTTGTGCTGTAATGCATCTTTGTGGCAACCTTCCTTATGAATGTGCTTACAAGGGCAATCGAACTCAAAGATGGGGGACATCATTCTCATCTCACTTTGGTTTTATGCCAGTAAAAACTCAATAGAGTAGTCCAGATTCATAACTGGCATCACTCTGTAGTCACTACTAACCTCAGAATTGATCTCTTAACTAGTATAGAAAATACAACTCTGCACAGAACAATTGAATAGAGGAAGCGGCTCTGGCAGTCAAATCCAAAAATCATAGCCTTAATAAAACTGATATTATTCTTGCCAAGTTGAATTATTAGTAACTTCATAACAAGCAAAATATTTGACATGAAATAGGAGAATTTGTAGGCTTTTGCAATAGAATTTAACAAAAAGAGTGCTAAAGTCTCCTTAATGCAGGAGAAATGCATCATCTTCTTGTTATTTAGTACTTTACAGAGTAAGGTTCTCATCCTTATGATGACTTACGTCTTCCAGAAATACCAAGATTCAGCTTCCATTTGTATATTTTCTACATATATTTTTCACATTCAATCAGAATGCTCTCATCACTAATTCACAGAATATTTGAGTTTGGCTTAGGGGATTTGGTTTCTGTTCCCACCTTCATCAGCAACTTCATATAAATAACCTCTGAAGTAGTGGAACTCAGATTCAGATTTTCAACTTTGTGAGGATTCAAGCTGAACAGCCAGAGAGCCACCCTAGGCTTTTGTACTGGTTTTGGCTGGGACAGAGTTAGTTCTCTTCATAGTTGCTGGTATGGGGCTTTTCGATTTGTGTTTTTCGATTTGTGCTGGAAAGAGCATTGATAACACAGGGATACTTTATTTATCACTGAACCGTGCTTAGACAGAGTCAAGGCCTTTTCTGCTGCTCACATCACCTCACCAGCACAGACGTGGGGATGGACAAGAGTCTGGGAGGGGACACAGCCAGGACAGCTGATCCCAACTGACCAAAGAAATGTTCTGTAACATACAGAGCCATGCACAACATAAATTATAACATATTTAATAAATTAGAGGGAAAGCTGGCTGTGGAGCTGGAGCTTGCGGGCTGGCTGGGTATCGATTCACTGATGCTGAGCAATTATTTTCATTTGCATCACTTGTATTTCTTGAGGTTTTTTCCTCTCAATCAGTTATACTACTTTTAATTGTAATATTATTATTACTATGAATATAATAATATTTCAATTATTAAACTTTCCTTATCTGAACACACAGGTTTTCTCACTTTTATTCTTCTAATTCTCTTGGCCCCATTCTCCTGGCTGAGGGAGTGAGCGAGCAGCTGTTTGGTGCTTGGTTGCTGACAGATGTTAAACTAGGACAGTTTATACAGCTTATTGAATCTTACACAAAGGGAGATATAGAGTAACTGGTTTGGATCATGTTAAGGCTCCAGCAGGTAGAAACACTGATTTTTTTTTTTTTCCTATGACAGTTGCCTGGCATGCATTCCAGATGTTATCCTTGCCAAGTTGTTGTAGCTGCAGAGGTGGGACCTGCTTTATCCGCGAAAGTCTTCTGACTTGTAGGATGGAAAGACTGAGAATTAAACTCCTTGGTAGTTTCAGGCTTGTAATCTGCTTACTTGCAATCTCCCTCCTAACCCACCTTTTGATATTCCCAAGTAGTTCCTACCCTAACTAAAACAGACCAGGTGGAAAAAGAGAAGAATTACTTGTATTTGCAAAGTGTCTATATAGGTTATGAAGCTCAAGAAAGTCAAACTCACAAAGAGATATAGTCATTTAGAGTCTAATCAAATGGTATTTTTTAAAATAAATACCTTTGAGGATATCCACCCAACTGATTTGCCTAATTTCAGAGAAAGATTTACCATATCCTTTTACCTAAACTTTAACCAGAAGATTTATCATCTCAAATGCTTCAGCAGTTAATTTTAATAGGTAGCAAAAACACAGACTTATTTTCCTGTTGTTTTATTTTCTTATTTCAAGATATTGCAGAGAAGCAAGGTTACACGTTCAGCCATTACAGCATATCCATACTTATAGATCTTATCTGGCTTTCCTTCTGGAATGGCCTACCATTATACAATATCGACAAGATTTTTCAAACCTCTTTATGGGCAAGGAAGATGGTTGCTCTACATTAACTCTTATTTCACATAAGCAAAAGCATTTTCTATGCTGATAGATTTATGGTTAAGGTGGCTGCACAAATGTTCCCACCATCAGTGCATAATGGATACTTATTCAGTAAGCAATTTGCCTCCATTCATGGAGGTGCAATTACCAGCCTTGCTGGACTAATGACAGTTTTGAGGAGCTTTAGTGTTTCCTGCTTGTCTGCATGTGACAGTAGTGCATCTGTGATCTGGTCCATGTAGATACACCCTACAGATCTGTACTGGTTTTGGCTGGGATAGCATTAATTTTTTCATCAAAGCCAGTATGGTTCTGTGTTCTAAATTTGTCCTGAAAAGAGTGTAGATAACACGGAGATGTTTTAGCTATTGCTGAACAGTGCTTATGTAGTCAAGGTCTTTTCTGTGCCTCACCCCACCTCAGCAGTGAGGAGGCTGGGGGTGCACAAGTTGGGAGGGGAGACAGCCAGGACAGCTGACCCAAGCTGACCAAAGGGATATTCCAGACCATATAGCACCATGGTCATCATATAGAGGTGGGGGCAGAGGAGGAGAAGGACTCCTCAGTTGGAATGTTTGGAGTGATGGCTTTTGTCTTCCCAAGTCACCCTATGCATTATGGAGTTCTGATTTCCTGAGGATGACTGAACCTCTGCCTGCCAATATGAAAGAAGTAAATTAACTTCTTGCTTTCCTTTCCTTGCATTTACAGCTTTCGCTTTATCTGTTGAACTGTCTTTATCTCAACCCATGAGTTTTCTCACTTTTATCCTTTTGATTCTCTGCCTCATCCCAGTTGGGAGTGAATGAGCGGGCAGCTGGATGGGGCTGAGTTGCAGGCTGGGATTAAACCATGACAAGATCAAAGATAATTTAGAGTTTCTTTTCAATTACTTTTCTACATGAGGCCTTATGTGCATACTAGGGATTGCAGAGGATCTGTGGCTGTCCCCTCTACAAGGGGTAACCTTTGCCAAGCTTGGTGAGGTGATCTGTATCCGCAGTACCATGATTCCCCTTGATTAAGGGTTGTTGCAGCAGCAATGGCATGTAACAGTTTTGTATTCTGAAAGCATTCCTTTGCTCAGGCTGTTTAGATTAATGGCAGTAGAGTCCAGGTCAGAATAAAATTCATGCAAAACCATTTCTACTGTATTTTGTTATTCCCAATAAATAATTTTAGTAATGATATTTTATTCATCATTTGTATTTCTTGAGCTTCTAAACCTCCAGTTTGGGGGACACAGTAAATGTGATCAAGATTTCTTAATAATCAGGTATTAGCAGACTGTCCATGCTTGCTGCCGGGTCATTTCATTTTATCAGACTGAGGAAATTAATAAATGTGAACTCAGTGTTTGAAAGCATATGTGGGGCTAAGTTCATACAGGGTCTTTCTCTGTAGCTCTCTTTATGGGTTAATTAGGTCATGCATAATGGCACTTAAATCCATACAATATAGTCTGAAAAATGAATAGCAACAACTAATATTGAAAAAACCCCAAGATCTAAGAAAAATCTGTACTTTTGTAATATATAGGAAAGAGGTGCCTTGAGGGTGCATGTCTGCACACAACTCTCACTAGATAAGTATTTCTTTATGAGCATCACAGGAAATAATACCCTAAAAATTTAGGAAATATAACATCTTTCTTATGGTTAATTGTTCTGGTTGGATTTCTAAATCCTTGTCTCCTAGTTGTCTTAGTAGTTTTCTGGTCAGAGGTACATAAGGGACTAATGAGTATTTGTCGATATAAAAGACAGGTTTTTAAATCCATACCTTAAAAAGAAAATGCAAAACACTAAGCACAGACTAAAAGAAATATTAGCCTTTGAATTGCCGTACATATTCCAATGGTGCTGAAAAATATATTCTATCAGACCATATATCCTCCAAAGCCAGCAATGAAATTATGAGGAAGAAGAAGCAGCTGGGGGAGAATCTTCTGCCTCAGTTTCCTATGGCACAAGTGTTAGAGAAGAGCAAGTTGGAGTTATCCTTTCAAGTGCCAAAGCATGACATTCTCAATTATTTGCCTTGCTGACCCTTAAATTAAAAGAAAAAAAAAAGGAAGAAATTCTTCATGTTGAACTCTTCTGCAGCTGATGAGGGCATCTGTGTTGCAATCCTGTACTGCAACATCCATTAGCCTCCTGTTTTTCTCTGACCCTCCCATTCATCAGCTTTTTGAAGCTGTAGGAAATGAAGCAAGCACTGGCATTGCTCTTTCCTGACTCTGCAGCAGGCATTCTGGGATGCTGTCTGGGAGACCAACAGAGAAGGGGTTAAAGTGCTCTGTGTCTTGCACTTGGTTACTAACCTTCCAGCCAAGGGGGAATTGCTCTCCTTTCTTTGAAGTCTTTCAATCTCTTTGCATTACTTTTGGTGCTGTATAACATTTTAAAAGCTCCCTGACTGTTGGACATGGCCAGAGGCAGAGCTCTGCTGGGAGAACTGTAATGTACAGAGTCTTCTCAGCAAAGAGAAGTGGTATAGCAATTAAATTGACTACTACATGATTTTGGCATCTCTGAAGCAGTGCAGATTATCCCACCCCTTTTTAAGATTTGTTTCCACCTCCCATCTATGTCTGGGCAATTCAAAAGGATACGTTGAGTTGTTTGGTTTTATTTTTTGCCGTGATTCATTATTATTATGATTTTGCCGTAAAAACAAGGCATGCACTTTGCAACCATGGATTGGGAGAGGCACAAAAGTTTGGATATCTTGGAACTGAATTATGGATCAACATAGTCTGACTGTGATGTTATATACCACTGAATGCATTGAAAAGAGCAGCAAAAAACCACATGTGAACTGTTGAATAAAAAATAAATACATACCAAATACATTAATACTGAGTACAGATCTCTATTGTGGTTGGGTCCTGTCTTAGAGTTTCTTTGCTGGAATAAAACCCATATACTACAAATGATAGTGCAAGTAAGAAGTTTGCACCCATTGCACAAAAGAATATTTTGCTGTAGATGAAAAACGTTGAAATGTCTTGAACATAACTTAGAAAAACTTTTATTTAAAGGATTCTGAGCAGATGGGAGTTCTTTCCTCATCTTTTATCTTTTCTGAAGGTAGAATTTAAAAACTCACTTGCACTAGATACCTTTCACCAGGTTTTTGGCTTTCTTCTTTATTAAGACCTAAAATATTGCCTTTCAAATCAGAACAGAAAATCTTGCCCTAAATTTAGCATAGGAAGTGCAGTTATTCTTCTAGGGTGGGTTTTTTCTCCTGTACGACTTGTGAAATTTTCCAGGTTCCTGATTATAAATCTTTTCTATTTAAATACTTCAGCATGTGCCTAAGAAATAAGAATTTCTATGTTATTTATTGTCATGGATAGTAGTAATATTATTCATAAGGAAAATATAACCTTTGGCAGTATTTGAAAATGAAAAATATATATGGTTAAGTACTTTATTATTCTTCTTTTTTGAGGTCCGTATCATGTCATTGATTTTTAAGCAGAACTCTATTGATTTCCTAGAAACCTATGCTTAAAAATCAATGACACAATATGGCCCTAACAAACTGGTGAATTCCATAGTGCTATAAATTGTATTTTTTGTTTTTAAAATGTAAAATGCATCTATCTTAAGACCTACAGGCAGTTATTTTTTATACTTGACGAGCAGCACACTGTAGAGAAGACTTCATGAGGCTTTTCTAGCAGAGAAAGTGAGCAAAGGATTCCTGCTCAGGACAGTAGGGGAGAAGAGTAGGTTTGCTGATCTCCAGTATTTTGTTTGTAAATATGGAGTAAACATTTTGATATCACAAATGGGAAACAGCTTTGTTTGATAACTGATGCTAAACCAAAGGCTACAGGCCTCTCTCTGACAGACACAAAGGCAATGCTTTTAGACAGACTAAAGGTAACTCCGAGCAAGAATGAGATATCCCTGTAATAACTGTACAATATTCTAGAGAAGCTCAGTGCTACAATGAAAATAGCAATCTCTTTTAAACTGTGGTTCCTAATCTTTTTCTCTGTCTCTAGAAACTAAGTAGGTGTGAGAATTTTGATGAACGCTTCAGTGTAATCCTATGTAATTTGATGTTGCATGTAAATCTCTTTTATAGGTCCCTTTAGATGGAATTTATTGCGGCAAATACCTTGTCATCAGAAGGATTAATGCCTGCATTAGCATTTCTGCAATAAAATCAGAAGCTAAGTGGTGAAGGCCACAGACACCTCAAACCTGGATTCCTCTGCTCTGCATTAAGTGCTGGAGTTTTTATTACTTGCGGTAGGGAAGCCATTGCCAATGCTTACAAGGAACTGCTTATCCCTGCTTCTCTGGGTCCTGTTTGATGGAGGTCTTCTAACGTCAGTGCATCCACAACCACAAGAAATTTTAGATGCACAGCCAAGAGAAAATGTTGTCCCAGTGCCAGGGAGGAGGTCATCTGCCCAGCGAGTCAAACGAGGCTGGGTGTGGAATCAATTTTTTGTGCTGGAGGAGTACATGGGCTCTGAACCTCAGTATGTGGGAAAGGTAATTTTTTATTATTTCTTTAAATAATTGAATTATATAGACAAATATTAAAATGTATTGTAAATGTGTACCTGTTTCTGGTGGAGCAAGTCTTCAACTGGCAGTGGTTCCCTTTGCTCATTGCTTTCACCATCCAGCCTTTCCTGTAGTCACTTCATACTTTCTGTCTTTGTATGTTTATCTTATTTCCCCATTCTTGGTTTTGGAATTAAAAACCACAACAAAAACAAGCAAACAAACAAAAACAGAGAGTTCTGAGATAAATCTGTGTTTCACAACTCACTGAATTTACTGTAAAAGCATATTTGATTTTTAGCAACAAATATTGGTCTGATATCAAGAGATAAGATTTAAATCTGTAGCCCAGACTGCAGTCATTTCTGTGATTGGTATGGTTATTCCAAATCAATTTTCAGCTAATGAAGACCCCTTTTTTTTTGTCTGTTGTCTTGTGTCTCAGAAAAATTTACTTTTATTTCTGATTGTTCAGATTGTTTTCAAGTATTTCTAATATATTTTATTGATTCATAATTCAAACTCTTGCATTATAGCTTTTATGCTGTGTGTAGACATGCACAATCATACATGCAGAGAATTTTTGCAATTTCCTCTCTCATTATATGGCCACTCTTCTCTAACAGGGCATAAGTAATTGATAGACAATTGTTTGAGGGATGTGGGGGTGGTAAATTTAAATAATTGGGTTTTCAGATAGGAAAGCTGAAAAGGACACCTGAAAAAAAATCTTAGCAGCATATATAATTGATTGCTGTGTTTAATTTTCAGTTTAAGTAAAGGACTTTACTCAATGAAAATAAGAAGTCAGGGATTTGTTTCCTGAGCCCCCAAATGCCACGTCCCTTGACAGGAAGGTTTCAAATTCACCTACCATAAAAATGAGTCATTGTGCTTCAGTTTTTACTTTAATACCATTTCGTACCTCTTTTTTTTTTTTTTTAATTTACAAGCTGGAAATATTTTTTTTCCCTCTTAAATATAAATAAAATTAACAGCAAATTAATTTTTCCTCCTACCCTTCCGGGAAACTATTCTGAGGATACATAAATAAAACCCTAGATTATTTAGCAAAGCAGCCAAAAATGCAATTGGGTATTACACATGTAGGCATTTGTGTTAAGCCTAATTTGTGGTCAAAGCAATTTGCAAACAGTGGATTTGTATCACAAAGGTAATGTAAAGAGCTTGTTTTACAGTCTGAAGAAAGGGGGAACAACATAATAAAAATTTGCATATTTGTGATATCCAGTTGATACAAATTACACTTTCTCTATCACACACCTTTTTTCTGGCAACTCACTGAAGATGCCAACAAGGACTCTCGTCCCATTTGATGCTTTAGCACAGGCAACGTAAATGCTATGCTTTTAACATCAAAGGACAGAGATGCTACTGCTGCACCACCATATTTTCATTAGTCTCCATGCCTTTATGTAAGTTTTTCCTGGTAGTCATTTAGGATCAGTTCTAGACAGCCAAAATAATGTTAATTTTTCACAAAATGGACTAGCATCACTGTACTGAGAGATCAGCTTCTTCCTTCATCCTGTTTGTGCTCCACTGACTTTAAGTTTATAAGCAACTTTAGAACTAATGGGATATTTTCATTAAGAGTAACACATCACAAATTTATCTGGCATATTTTTACTTCTTGAGACTTTTTTGAACCTTTACAAATTGTAGGAAAGACACTTTTCAAGTATGAGGAAAGTCAAAACGTCAACCCCTTTTTTTACATCAAAACACCTCTTTCTAGAATAGAGCAATTAGATGTTAACTTTATGCAGCAATGTTTATTTTGATGTTTATAATAACTTTTTATATTTATTATTCATTTGGTTCAATATATCTGAAAAAAAAACCCAAAAAATCCTGTAAGTTTTTGTATGTCATCTTTGCTGAATCTCTTAAAAAAAAAACAACACAAACAAAGCTCTCAAAGAAGGTACCACACTGAAAGAGAGAAGACCCTTAGATAAATTGTGTTTTTAAATATAGATAACAAAAGCCAAGCTTCATATAAATTCAAACCATTGTCAACATACCAAAATATACTCACCAGTGGATAATCAATATCTTTAAATCTTCCAAAATTTTTTTAAATCACATAAAATTTTTAAGGTGTTAAATGAAATTGTGTTCTTGATTGATTGCAGAACTAAATCTGCAGAATTAAATTATTCACCATAATTAAAGGTTTATTCCAAAAGCATATATTTTCAATTTATTTTTTTATAGCATTGCTGTCCTATATTTTACAGTGGTAATAAGTGTATGATAAAGTGCAGGATATTTCATATAACCTGAAATCACAGGGGTTTTATCTTCTTCCAGACATGAGATCAGGACACCTGTGCATAGACATTTATATTACTTATTATATAACTACTGCACCAATAATGTCACAATAATTTATAAATAGGAGTTTAATGTATCTATTAAATCAGCTGACAATTTCACTAAACAGTTAAGAGAGACTAGCTAATTTTGCAAACCATCTGCAAGAGAACACAGATTTACAGTAATAATAGCTTCTGCTATCAGCCAATGCACATAATGCCTTTCATGTCTGTTTTTGGACAAATGTCTCAAGAAATGTCAGCTTGCAAATCAAAATATATTTTAGAAACTGCTAGGGATTACTGTAGCTTACAGGTGATTTTGAAATAATGCTTGAAGCTTACACATTAAAAGCATGTAACTTGAATATTAAAATTGGAAACCTGCTTGTGTAATCTGGAAAATGAATAAAAATCCATCAGGTTGCTAAACAGAATATGACCCTCTTTGCTCTTTTCATCATTAAGCAGATCCATTCTAAAAAGTAAAATTAGAGTAGGGTGTTACCATGTGACCCATGAAAATGGACAGGGTACTGGGAGTAAAAAAAGGCTTGCTCATTTACTTTGCAGTTACTTTACTTGTTTTCCTGGTACTGTGAAGCTGCAGAAGGCCAGGCAGGTGTGGATGAAAACAGAAAAGTTCATGATTCTTTTACTTTGTGCAAAAGCGCAGATATCAGTGAATGGTGACAGAACTCATCAGAGTATCAGGTCCTCAAGCGTGAACAAGTCCCAGCACAGTTTATAACCACAAACAAGGTAGCAGGTTTAATTGTCCTTATACAAGGACAGCTGAAGTGGGTGCAGCCCCACCAGAACACTACAAATACGTCTGTAACCTTTCTTCATTCCTGTGATCAACTCTGTCATGCACAGGTAGCAAAATGTACTGGAAGTTTAAGAGAAAAAAATAGACAAGAGCAGCATTAGTTCTTCCTGGACAAGAGAATACCAGAAAAGGTTTTAGTTGCGCTGCATGTGGCACGCTTCCCTTTATATGTATCTTTGCATTCCTAGTGTGTAAATGCATTGCATCTTTCTTGTGTTGTACACCTGCACAGTCGCTTTTAGTAAGAATTTTTGCTGTCTGTCCTCAAGTTTTCAGAGACAGGCATATGGTAGCTTGTCCTGGATGCAGACTGAGTTCATAGGAAAAGGTTGCAAAGTCCTCTTCAGTGTAATGGCCATTTCACTTCTGTTTTCCAGTGTGCAAAAAAAATCCCAAAAAGACCCAGAACCTCAGCTTGCCCGATATTTTTTTGCCAATGAATAAACCTATGTTTTACAACAGTTTGTTCTGTAAACCTCTGTTACATTAATGCATGCTCACATACAAACTACTACAGATATTTTTTGTAAAGAAAAAGATGCTGAAAAATTTCATACTCACAAGTGCTCTATGGCAGTATAGTATTGTGTAACAATATGGTATTTTTGATCTGACTCAGTTCTGAGAAAGCCTCATCATCTTCAAAGGTTTGCCCATATATCAAGGCTGAAAGAGTGCTGATTTGGAGGAAGCAGAGCTCTATATCTGTGCCCAGAACAGACTGCTGTTTTGAAACCTAATAATTTATCCTCTGCATCTGAAATATGAGCATAGAATTCACTTATGCATTTATAGTGGATCGTTTTTAATATAATCAAATTAATGTTGACCACCTTTCATCAGGCTTAAATCAACATGTACTTCTGAATACACACTCTCCTTTTACAGTTCTTTTCCCTCTTGGGTGAGTGTCTGGGTGACAGGGCAGTCTGTAAAGGAAATTTTACACTGCTTGTTTTGAATCTGTTCGGACAAACAATTTTACAGCGCTGTGGCTATCATTTTGGCATAATTCAAAAGCACTGAGTTAACTTGAAAGGAAAAATAAAATTTAAGGAAAAGAAATATGTGCAGTGAATGTGAAAGCTACTGGCCTTTGAAGAAATAAAAAAAGCTTGTCTACAGTTCATAACTGTACCATGATTAAACTTATATTTTAAAATTATATTTCTACTATATTTCTAGTAAGATGATCACAATAATATTTCATTTAAAGTTTTCAAAAGGGTTTGGTAACTTATCAGATTCTGTTCCCACAACTGAAGTAACAATATTAGACATAGATGAGTATTATTTTCATTAGACATTTGCACAGTGTCATCATCAAGAAGATGAAAATTGTTTCAGGGACTGCTGCTAGTAATGTATTAATTGACTCCCATGATGCAGCACATCACAGTAACTCGTTTCTGGATTATTTTAATATGAAAGCTATGCTATGTTTAAGAATGAGTTTGTTCAGTACACCAAACATATACTCACCTCTGTCTGCTGACACCAGAGTGAAATCTTGTTGGGCCTTAGTGGTCTTTAGATAATAATTTAAACTATAATCAGGCATGATTACATTAACCTGGCTTACTAAATCAGCTTATTGAGTTTATGCCATGCACATTATCAAGTAAAAGCAGTCACAAATTATTACAGATAAGGAAATTGACGAGGAGAAATGAAATGATAAAAAAGGTGGAAGAGGAATCAGAATGGGTATCAGAACTCTGGATTTTTTATCTTGCTCTGCTGAGCGGAGACCTTTGTCTCTCCCACTTATGTCTGTCTGGTGAAAAAAATGATGACTTTAAAAGCATTGCATCCTGTATATTGCATAGAGTCTGTGAGACACAAAGTAATTTTGACAGCTGCATGTGAAAGTGTGAGAAGGAAATGGACCCATGGAAACACAAAACCCCCATGAGCAAGTCAGACTTACATTTAATGCTTACTCCTGAAAGCTTACCTTTTTACAAGGTGTGTAAAGACATGTGGCAGAGACGAACAACTTGCAACTGAGTGTTTCTTGTTGATCTAGTGGCTTCACTTTGTTTATTGATTTGTTTAGGTAGCTCACAGCAGGAAAATTAGGAGCACAGTATTAGTAAGACCTCTTGCCTGTGGTCCTTGCATCAATGAAAATTATATGAGGTATTTGGTGCTGTAAAAAAAAGAACTGTTTTCACTGATTGCGTGAGAGAGGAGAAAGAGTGAGCTCAGGACAAAGAGAGATCAAAACAAAAAGGAAGGATCGACTTCTTGAGCTGTCACCCACATTTTAGAGGATGTAAATGGTTGAGATTATTGTTCTGAACAGCTAAGGAGGTCACAGACTGGAATATTTCAAACTCTAAAATTTAGCAGGCTGTATTATGCAATAATTCAGTGCTCAGTGTAGGAGATGGAGAGCCTGTGGAAATAGTCCTGTTAGAATGAACAACTGGGTCTAACAAGAGCTCTGAACACAGCTGAGTGCATGGTGCTAATGGTGCTCACGTGTATCTGAATTTTATGTTGCCAACACAGATGGAGAAATACAAATGAGCCTGTGGAAATTAAACTGCTAAAGACAAATCTTATACCTGTTGTAGTTTTATTTGGAATGCTTCTGCATAAATGGCTTCGTGTGGGCAGGAGGTTCATATAAACAGGGAGATATGTGAAAGGATAGTTTAAAAATACAAATTCTTTGAAGGACTTGAGGAGAACAGACAAAAACATAGTCTCCTCTTTTAAACCAAGAAAATCTGAAGATTTAAATTAATTTAATCTAAATCTTGAGTTTGGCTGAGAATTTCTGATTCACCTGGCAGACTTGGACATAGTCAGATCAGACAGGGACATGTATTCTGTATGTCAGCAATGCAAGCTGAATTTATAACTAGTGAAACATTAGACCATCAATTAAAATTCAGCTGGCATCATGACATTTCCTTTCTGGAAGAGCGCCAGAATGCCAAGTAAGAAATTAAATTTTATTTGTCAGTGAGCAAAATATGGGAAAGTATTAAATACCTGTAGCTATTCCCGTATCTGGGAAACAATGTGTAAACCAAAATAACAAGAAGGTTCAGAAATGGAATAAAAGTTCTGGTTGCTGTAACATTCAACATGTTAAAAAAAAAAAGACAATAGCATAATGCCTCACTTAAACATGCTACAAAAGTATAAATTCTCAGCAGGAAAACAAAAAAAACCCCAGAAATAATAAAGAATTGCTAAGTGACAGAAGACTAGATTAAAGCTCAGAATTTCATATCTGTCATATGGATTGTTGTGGCGTGCGGGTGGGGTGGCTCCCGCGGAGCCCACCGGCACCAGTCACGGTCTGGGAGTTCTTGTACGGTGGGATCTCCTCCACCACAGTCCCTACCGAAGCTCACGCAGGCACTGTCAGCACAGTCCGATTGCAAAGGAAGAGCTGTAGACTCTTGCCTCAGGTTAAAGGATTTATTGTTAAGAATCCGGGGGGCAGGGTGACGAGGGGTCAGGAGCAGTCGAGGAAGGGAGAGGCAAGAGCGGGGGAGAGGCAAGAGCAGGGGAGAGGCAAGAGCCTCGAGCACTGCTGTGCAGTGGGTTAAGAGGGGAAAGATTTGGGGAGGAGTTTTGGGGTACGGAACCAATGGGGGTACAATTCAAGGGGATTGACAATTAGGGGTACAAATCATATTATTTAAGGGGAGGAACAACTAAACTCAATAACCAATTAGCAATACTTAATAGCTCAAACAAAGGCGAACTTTCTAGAATAAAACCATATAAGTAACGCAGGGGAGGGGAGAGCGCAGCCCAATCTGGTAGCTGAGATTTTAATATCAGCCTCAGCCCAGTGGGCTGCCACAGATTGTTTCTTTGAAATGGACTTTTTTTGTTTCTTTTGCCTTTTGTAGAGGAATGTAGATTTGGTATTGAAACAGTAACTGGAAAGAGATTTAAAACACCAAGTTTCAGAAATATGAATAATTCATAATTCTGCTTAAATAGTTGCTAAAATGTGAATATTTATATAATTTGGATATTTATGCAGTTTAGACTGGAAAGCAGTGCTGTGGAAAGGGACCTGGAGGTCCTGGTCAATGGCAAGGCGAATCTGAGCCAGCAGTGCCCTGGCAGCCAGGAGGGCCAAATGTGTCCTGGGGTGCATCAGGCACAGCATTGCCAGCTGGGCAAGGGAGGGGATTGTCCTGCTCTGCTCTGCACTGGGGCAGCCTCACCTCCAGTGCTGGGGGCAGTTTTGGGTTACAAAATATAAGAAAGACAATAAAGTATTAGAAATATAAGAAAGACAATAAAGTATTAGACTGCATCCAAAGGAGGGTAACAAAGATGATGAATGCCTTGAGGGGTATGAGGAGCAGCTGAGGTCATTTGGTGTATTCAGCCTGGAGGAGACTGAAGGGAGACCTCACTGCAGTTACAACTTCCTCATGAGCAGAAGAGGAGGGACAGACACTGATCTCTTCTCTGTAGTGGCCAGGGACAGGACCTGAGGGAATGGCTTGGAGTTGTGTCAGGGGAAGTTTAGGGTGGATACTAGGGAAAGGTTCTTCACCCAGAGGGTGGTTGGGCACTGGAACAGGCTCCCTAGGGAAGTGGTCACAGCATCAAGCCTGGCAGAGTTCAAGAAATATTTGGACAATGCTCTCAGGCACATGATGTGACTCTTGGGGCTGTTTTGTGCAGGGCAAGCACTCAATGATCCTTTTGAGCCCCTTCGAACTCAGAATATTCTGTGATTAAAATTGCTTCAATAAAATGCAAATAATTATTTACAAATATGTGAAAACATAGCATGAAAAATCACCATTGAAATTCAAAATTAATGTATGAGTGTAAAATAGAATTTTAAAAAATTAAAACTTGAATCATGTTTTTCAAACAAAATTATAAATATCTTCAAACAACACACACACACAAAAATAACAGCTAGAATCAATCAGTCAATTATTAATGAAGCATCATTGATAATAAAAAGAAAAAAAATTTCCAATCAGGTTTCCAGCACCAATTTATAGGAGAAGTTAATGAGTTAGGTTATCTCATCCTCCATCCCTGCAGTTAATATCCTGTGGCAGCCCACTGGGCTGAGGCTGATATTAAAATCTCAGCTACCAGATTGGGCTGCGCTCTCCCCTCCCCTGCGTTACTTATATGGTTTTATTCTAGAAAGTTCGCCTTTGTTTGAGCTATTAAGTATTGCTAATTGGTTATTGAGTTTAGTTGTTCCTCCCCTTAAATAATATGATTTGTACCCCTAATTGTCAATCCCCTTGAATTGTACCCCCATTGGTTCCGTACCCCAAAACTCCTCCCCAAATCTTTCCCCTCTTAACCCACTGCACAGCAGTGCTCGAGGCTCTTGCCTCTCCCCNCGCCACAATATCCTTTTATGCAAGTCATAAACAGAAATGGTTGGGATTGGCAGCCTCATCAAGTAACATGGCATGGTTTGTGAGTCAGGGCCTTGAAAGTGTTTTCAAAGGAGATGTCCTAAAGTACAAACCCCCCTGTTCTTCTGAAGGTGATATATCAAACCACAATTTCTGTTATCTAACATAGAAAGCAACGGATTGGTTTTATGGCAATGACCATTTCCCTCTCTCTCAGCAACAATTCATGTCCCAAAAGGCTCTAAATTACCTGTCTTTCCTATCCCTCTAGAGATAACCATCCGCTAATCCTTCTTTCTGTCTCCCTCTATCTGACATCTACTCCACTCTGCTGCAAAAGTTACAATCACTTTAATTCTTGCACAGGATCTGTTACACATCCTGTTAAATTCTGATTAATGAACCCAGTTAATAATAGCTTTGAACTCCACAGCTTCTCTTCCAGTTTCACATAGACCTTGTGCACCCAAAACCTTGCTTGTATTTTCCACATGTGTTGGTGAAATGAACTGTTTTTCATAAAAGAACCTTGTCTTTACTTCATAATAATTAGTTCATAAAACAGAGTAGGTTACATATTTTTCTACCTGAGAAAAAAAAATGCAGAAAACTCAACATGAAAAGTCAAAAAAGGCCTTAACAAAGAAAAATAGAATGTGGCAAGACTAAAACTGAGGAAATAATAATAATGCATAAAGATAACCAAATATTATTTAGATGCCCCAGAAGCAGAAAATAATTTTGTAATAGGGACATTATTGCATGGTTTTCTCTCTTGTCACTTGCCCATGATCATTTAGTCAATCTAATCAGAGATTATAAAATCCCAAATGATAAAATAACCTTCTAGAGGCATTTGCAGACTGATGATGCTGTTTCAATGGATTGAAGATGATCTAAAGCACAAAAACAATCTTTTGTAAAATTGCCTTTTTTTTTCCAGTAACCACAGAGGTTTTTTTTAAACTCTGATAAGTTCCTTGGTGTAGTTCACTGTGTGGTACCAGATGCGTGTGTTCTATGACCTCTGCACGGCAGTGATACATGTGCTCTATAGGCCGGAGAGGGTGACTCAGGAGAAAGTTGACTATATCCACAGTGTTGGGTGACATGTCCCTCCCCCACCCAGCCTAGGGCCTGATCTCATGAAAAATGAAAAAGGGTCCAGAAAAGCTGAAAGACATACTAATGAGTGAAGACAATGTCCACCAGGATTGGCGTATGCTAAAATAAAAACTAACGTAGTTTTAATTGTTAGTAACTAGCTTAAATTTAATTTTCCTCTGGAGAAGGTTTTGTTTTATAAATACATAATTACAATGGGCTTTGTCTAAACAGCTGTGTGCAGTAGTTATTTTTGTATTTACAACAAGAGAAAAAAGTATCTGTAAACAGCAAAGCAAAATTTGAAAAAACTCCTGTCTTCTAGCACCAGCTGTAATTATATAAATTACTACCTTGTATGCATTGTATTTATTTTGGCTGTCAGTCCTTGAACATGTAAATTAGAGTTATTATTGATTCTGTTATCAATGATAGATACTGTAAAGCCATTAAAACCTTGCTACTGCTTGCTAAAAAAATAGATTTTCAGTAACAGATGGATTAGTCACTCCTATTGTTGTGAAAAAACTGACCACTGAAAAAACATTACTATGTTTCATACTGGAAACTATGATGCTATATTTGATATTAGTAAAGATTTAGGTTGGAGCCTATGTTGTCTAATGTCATCATAAATTATCTCAGAAAGTGTGAAAATATCCATGGGAGTGTTTGCTCTTCAAATTAAGCTACTGGAGTTACTAAAGACAAAGGCTGAATGGAAAAGGATCTCATTAAATAGGACTAAAATAAGACATGAAATCTGATATGAAGCTATACATACTGTAGGAGGGGGAGAATAATTCCAATTTTATTAATAAATTGTTATGCTCTGTGGAAATGATAATCTCTCTCAAATGAGATCTCGTTTCATAATAGCTGTGTGCACATTTGCTTAGTGTGCGGTGAGTGCCAAAAAAAGCTAATGGGATGTTCAAAATTCTTAGCAGCAGCAGAAGGAAATAGATGTCATTAATACAGCTTTTTTTCTAAATTTCTCGTGAGCCTGTATCTTCCACACTGTGGGAATTATTTCTCTCTAGTCTCAAGGAGGACATGTGTCCCAAAGAACTTGGAAAAATACAGAGAAGGATAAAAGGTTAATCAGGACCTTTGGACTGACTCCTCAGTGAGGAATAACTGAGTAAGATAGGTTTCCCTATTCTGGAAAAGAAGGAGAAGGCGATATGATAGGTCTCAAAAATATCTAGAACATAGGGGCGAGACTAAAGGGGGAGGATCCCCTCCTCCACCAATGCAAGATGTGGGGCAGCAAATGAAGCCAACAGGTGGCACATGCAGAGAAGAGAAAACTAATTCCTTACAAATTGAGTCAATCCCAAATGGGTAGCTCCATCACACAAATTGCTGCGGACGTAACAGAATTTTTCTTGTATATGAGAAGAGAATGGAGAAATTAATGAAAAATCAAATTCCGAAGGCACCAATATGTGCACAAACTACTGGACACTTGGAAATTATGTGGTGAAATGTGCTTTCTCTAACCTTCACCTTTGCCAGAGACATAGTTCTGTGCTGGATGTCACTTGCACTCAGTGCAGCTCATCATCCTTTGGGGACCAACCATAGCAACAGATGTTCTCCTCCACCAAGGATAAAATAATGATAAGTGTTTATATTAGTCATGATCCCAAAAGTGACTAATTTAATTTTGTTGAAAGTGGTTTGGACAATTTAAAGGGCAAAGAATTTCATCAAGTAAGAAATCAGTTGTATATAGTAAAATACATTACACTAAATAGCATTTCTCCTAGTGAAGAATATAAACATTTGTCATTATATGTAAAATTCAAACATCTGCAGTACTTCATGTAGCAATTTACTAATTGTTTTGTCAGTGTGGCTATGTTACTAATAATATTAGATTCAAAATATATAAGACAGTAGTGCAGGTCACTACACTAGCATAATGCCGAGAAAAATGTCTGGTTAGCAAAAGGCTTGGGATGTTGCTGCAAAGCTTTATGCCTTTCAATATCTCATACTGCCTGTCATTTCACACTAACTGCTAATTTAGTTTTCTAGTCCGTGTCACTGACAGAGGATCTTCCTTAAAAAGATCCTTAAAAAGAGCTGATCCTCTTCAGGCATCCTACAAGTGCCTCAGAGGATCCCTTCTATCTGAAGTTGGCCTAAGCCCAAAACACCTCTGCTATGCTGAGGATGCAGCTCACACACCCAGTTTGTGATTTGCTTTTCTCTCTGAGTCTAATCAAGAGGGAATTCAGTCTGTGCTCAGGCCAACTTGGTAATGTGAGGGGACTTGATCAGGTGTCCCGAAATCTCCCAGACGAGCACATCTTCTTCATGCAGCATGAATGTTTCAATCCTTGAACCACAGTGGGAGCTGCCCACAAACTCAAACATGCTTGCAAAAGACAGATAGAGACAAAGCACAAATATTCCGGTATATCTTCTTCCTGGGATATTTTTATCCTCTTATACAAATCTTGTGGCATTCTTATAAAATGCAGTAGGTGATTTAAATTATACTTTGCAATCTGTTTCATGAAAATAAAATGACCTCTTAAAGGGGATAAGAGTTGTGATCATATCTTGTTAGCCTTTCTGCCTGATAAGCTGAAAATCAAAAAGTAAATGAAAGGATTTTTTTTTTATTTTCTGTGGAAGAATTCCTTGTTTGTCTTGCAAGCTTAAAAAACTCCTGAGTTCTCTATATGTTTGCATTTCCTCTTTATACACAAAATGAATCCCACATACATTGAAGGAGAGTAGATGTTTTATGTGCAGGTTGAATAGGAATTTAGGCCTGTCAGGAGTGTGTATACCAGCCTTTTGATTTTTCTTTAGTGTTTGAGTCTTCAAAAGTGCTTTTCTGGTGTTCAGTTCAAGTTGCCCTTTAAAGAAGCTTAAGGTGAGACAAGATGTGAGAATTTTCTGTTCCAATATCCTAGAGGATAATGTCAATAAATGAGTTTTAATTAGTAAAGCCTTTTCTCTGTCACTATGGCAGTGTGTAAAACAGTCCCTGATGATGATTCTATGCCATTAAACAGAGGTTGTTCTATTCAAATTTTTCTCATAGCATTGGTTTTCAGGGATGATGTCTGAGTAAGTTGTTGATCACAGCTGACTCTGAATCTTTATGTTTTCTTGTACCTTGGTGTCAGTGTAGAATTACTATTTTGAAGAGAGTACAGTTTTTTAGTGTTTCATAATGCGGGAGCCAAAGACATTTTCTTTACTGTGTCAAGTTGCAGACTGGGATAGTTAACAAGAGTTGTGTCAAAATCCACCAGCCTATAAATATTTATGTATTGTTCCTGATGTGAATTAAGGATTATAATAAACGAGTGAGATAGGACAGTCTAATTGCTGTAACAATGTTTTGTTGGGTTTTTTTTTTTCTTTCTGTGAGAACTGAAGCATAAACTGTGGAGGAGAAAGCCAAGAAAAAAAAGTCTTATTGACATTATTAGTGCAGTATATATTTTCTAGAAACCTAGAGGACTTTCCAGCACTTTATATAAGCCAGTTAATAGCTCCTACTTGTCAAATCCAGCTGTATCAGCCCAACAGCAGGTAACTGCTTCTAGTTTAATTGATGCCAGTTGTAGAATCCAAGAAAATAATCAATGAGTGTTTGCAGAATCAGGAGATTCCTGCATAAACCTAATGAATTCTGGCAGACAGCATTTGTGCAGATTAAGAACCACAATAAAGATGATGAAAGTTTGAAAAACTGACCAGTACAACTGAAAATTTCTTTTCAGTAAAGGTATGTATTGCTGTGGTATTTTTAAAAAGTAAAATATTTAATTTTTGAGTCATTTATATTCTAATTGACTAATTTGATATTATCAAGAAATAAAAAAGGCAGTAACAGTTAGATGATTTATATTAGAAACAATAACTTGAGCTGCTTTTTTTTGTATAACAAAATACAGAACCAAAAATAAGTCATTCTTTCATTTGGATGAAAACAAGATTGGGTTTGGTTCTTTTTTATGTGCTATTTTATTAACTTTATTCACCATTTTGACATGTTTATTGCACCGTCATATCTGAAAACTATTGTAAGACTTGGATCTGAACTGCACTTGATCATTCCTTCTTCAACAAGCTAAATCTTCTGCCAGATGAGTCTGGTAGCAAATAGAGCATAAATTTATTATATTATCCAGGGTAATTAAATATAGTATTTATTTTATATTACCCAGGGTAGCAGAATTAGATATATTAGCAATTAAAAAATAAATTAATGCCTGACCTATTATTTTGTCGGGGAACAACACTTTTTTTAAAGAAATTGTAATTCATCCTACAAATAAAAGGTTTGTTCTGTCCTCTTTGATTATTATCCTTCTACGAATAAGAGTGATTCAAAGAAATGCTTTTATGGGCTTCATCACTGAGGCATCTGAACTTTTCAATTACTATCCTTGCCGTGACTCTGTGTGAGACAAGGAAGTATCAGCTCCCTTCCCTAAGTAGGGAGGTGAAGCACAGGAAGAGTGAATTACTTGCCTGAGTAATTATCAAATGAAACTGAAACCTTAAAAACTAGAAAGTCCATCCTTCTGGTTTTTTTTTAATTCTTGATACATGTGGGGTTTTTTATATAAATACTGGTCTAAAGTTTGATATTGTCTGAACTGATAAGTAAGGAGTTGTGTCTCTGCCGAAGGACACTGTAAGAGAGAGCTGGGCAGATCTGCCTACCTGGAAATGAAATAAAGGGTTACTGATTAAATTTCCCTACATCCAGCACTGCAGTGCTCTTTAGATTAAATAGTTAGCTTCCAAGTCCATTCCTAGTCTTGACATTAGTAATGTCAAATTTGTAACTTCAAGGTAAAAAGTAAGGTAAAGTAAGCTCAAGGGGAAGAGGAAAGGGGATTAAAGGTCAGTGCTGCCAAGTCCTCGCGAGCCTACTGTGGATCTACTAATGGATCATCAAACTAGATGACAAAATTATTAGAATAACCAAGAAAACAGGCCACCAAGGGAGTATTGTGCTCATAATAGTCTGTCTGCATTGCTCTTTATGGGTCTTCGCTTGTACTCCTTGTAGTAGGTTGTTAACATGTTTCTTTGGGGAGCCCAGCCCCAGAGACTGGTTCAGAAGTAATGGCTTCCTCAGTGTATTAAATAATTCTGACAGGCTGCTCATTTTCTTTAATTATCTCCAGGTATCAGTGGTTAAAAACTTGTAAAAAATAATGGTATACGTAATTAGCCTATTGACATTACTTTTCCTATAGGCTATACAAGATAATAAGAAATATGTACTGAATTTGATCACATTTTATGCATTGTACAGATAATTTTGTATTATTGGGGAAAATATAAAATGGTATTTTTTGAGAGGACAAAGGCACGTGAAATCCCTCTTCCCAATATCTAGGGCAGAAACCAAGGATTCTTTCATTCTCTGTGTTTGTGACCGGTCTACTGTCATGTTTGTTAGTGATGGACAGTCCATATGCTGATTTAAATAAATAGGCAGAAATTATTGGTTTCAGTAATTTCTTTCCAGTTTTACTTTCCAGTAATGTAGCTCAAACTGCAGGAAAAAAGTAAATTACAAATATAAATATGGGTAAATGTATTCAAGGGCTTTGCAAAGCCATTGATATTCTGTCATGGCAATGTCTTAAAAAACCCTGAAAATCATTTATAGTCTAATGTTCATTCATGTTACACAATAAAGGACAAGATGAGCCTAAAACAATGCCCACAAATGTAATAATGACATTTGTCTAATTGTTGCCAACACCCCACACATTTTGACAGAATTTATTAACAAAAATATATTTTCAGAAAAGTGTTTTTCAGATTCAGGAATTTAAAAGTAAATTTTCATTTTATCCCGTTAAATTCCAGTTCACTTCACTTTATGCAACCACAAATTTTATAACCAGCTAATGAGAGCTCTATATCTTTACTTAAAGATACAATGCAGGCATAAGCTAAAGCCCACTTCCATTTTGGGCTGTCAAAAAAATAAATGGGACCTTTTTAAAGAAATTCTTTTTGATACTTTCAAAATTAGAAAGTGGTATCATGCTTCTTAAATTCTGAAGTCATAGCCACCTTTCAGAATTGTTCCCACATAGGCAAATCTTCATGAGTGTTTTCATTATGATTTAAAGTGGACTTTTGAGGCAAATCTCTTGATCATTCAGAATGACTGTAGTTTTGTTCACATCAGGAGAGGTCTTAGAGAGTACAAACTAGATCACTTCTGGATAAAAAAAGCTGAGAGGATGCACTACATGAGTTTGCACTTAGTCCACCGAACCAGATGAGATTTTGTTTGCAGCAAAAGACCCTGAGGTGCATTTATTGCCTGCATCATTCTTCTCCATCAGCTGCTTCATTCTACAAACTCTCACTGGTTCACATTACTTGCTAGATACAGAGATACTACCCAAGGATAGGTGAGTCCTGGCATATTTAGTCAGCCATCTTTCCCTAAATTTCAATTAAATTTCCCAGTATTTTTAAGAACTACTGAACAGAAGTGATTCATACTGTCTAGTGTGCAAAGGTGGGGAAGAAATTATGCAGAATAGTGGTAATTAAGGTTACCACTTTAACCCTTGTTAAAGTGGTAATAGTGGTAAAGCATGAGTGTATAATCTCAGTTTGGGAGTAACTCTTAGTGATATTTATGTTTATGTTACTTACATGACTGAATATGTAAAAAGTTTATGCTTGCAGTGTATACCTTTCATGACATACAATTCTTGAAAAATCTAGGTACTAAAAAAAAGTTTTTACATGGTTTGTATAAAATCATATTGATTTAGAAGACATTAACTTCAAGGTTTGGTGCCTGCATGTCTGTGTGTCTATGTGTCTGTGTGTGATCTGCAAGTAAAAGTTACATTTGTCCATGTCTACTTTTTTTGATTAGTTCTTTCAGTGTTAGAACATGTTCAGCCATTACTTTTCATTTTGTGAAAAAAAACATGCAAAGAACAATAAAAATGATTAGATGAGATGTTAAAGTCACCGAGATATTTCAATTTTAATAAATTTTGACTTGATCTTAATTGATTATTAAGACAAAGCATGAAACAGGCAATTGAAATTTATAAAAACCTGCCAGAGAAATGAAAAATTATTTTTTGTTATATTTAGTTTATAATAGATAGTCTATTTCAATAGATTTTCTGAGTGTAACAATAAAAGTTAAAATGAAGTACAGCTCAATTATTTTTATTAAATGGAAAGAAAGATAGAATAGCCCAACTGAAAACTGAATTCTTCAATATCAAAATTTTGGTGTGAAAAGATGATACAAGGTATTACGAAGAAGTAATTTTCTAAATAGTTTTTCAGGATCTTATTTTTATTTCTCTGAAGGCTAGTGCTTCTGAATATGTGCTCCTGAAAATATTCATTGTAATATTTTCTAAACTACAAAAATTAATATTTAAAACATTTTTGTATATGAAAGACATGAGAAAGGATGTATACATAATTCACAATCTGAGATAGAGAAATCTTGTATGTAGAACGCAGTCTAAAATGCCATCTGTTTTTCCCTTTAAGGTTTTCATAAAATGTGTATTTTTAAAATACTTGGCTATGTAAAATTCATTTGCCCTTTCTTTTGGAAACATTTGCTAGCTGTTTTGCAACATCCTTTAGTAATGCATATGATTTACACCTTTGAATATAATCTCCTCTTTTCCTTATTTCTTTTTTTTTTCTTTTTCTCTTCCTTGTTAACCAGGAAAAGAACTACTCTAAAACAAGCATATAGACAATCTGTGGGTGTGTGTTTGTGTGTGTAAAACCTGCACTTGGGGAAACTTCATTTGATTATTTACTTTAGAGCTGGTAAATTAACTAAATTTTCCTCCTCATAGCTCCTCTGGTTTCACAGTCTTGACCTTCAGTGGTTTTGACCTTAAACCTTCATCAAACTGATGCAGTTTCATATGGAAGAAAAACAAGTTGGCTTTAGTTGGTGTTTTCTGTAGAGTTGATGTTTCTCTGTTCGCTCTCTTGCTCTCTCTCGCTAACTCTGGAGTTACTAAGATCGATAATTTCTTAGGTGTTCCTATCTATTGTTCTAAAACAACTAGACTATTCTGCTTAATTCCTCTGACCTTTGAGGTTCTGCGGCTTGAACGAAAAGCAAACCTAACACTCATCTACAGCTATTGTGCTGGAAGGCAGCTGAATCATTGGGTACTGCTATTAAAGTAACTCCACTTTCACGGAATTCTGTTTACAAATTGTACCAATGAGCTTATTTGTACCATTCTTTGTCTGTTTCCCTTCCTTTAAGTAGGGTTTATAATGATCTCTGAAAATTGATGCAAAGTTATCATCTGTAGCTCTTACATGAACATGGGTTTGTAGAATCCGAACATCATTAACTTTGCTTTGTCAAAGTCCATAGTACCTCTGGGACTGTGACAGTGTGTCGCTACACAAATCCTATATACACCCTGCAGTGCTGATACGTGCTGCTAATTTGCTGTTGCCATGACTAGTTTATTATTTTGCCTGTCCACAGGGAAAAGTGCTTTTCCATTCTTTTCACAGCCGGCTGTACTGCTAGGCAAGGAAATGTAGGAGTTCTTGCTGACTAAGTAGAGAAAGAGATGATACCTGCTGCCCTGGCATGGTATTGGCACACATACCTCTCCTGTGGGACAGAGGTGGGTGTAGCAGCAGGATCAGCCCACAAAACGTAGTCAGTAATGTTGGAAAAACAGTGCTTTACTTGCCCTTTTGGGAAATCATCTGGAAGCATCCTATAACCTCCCCTTAATGATTCTGGTGTGTCTGTGTTACTGTGCTGAGGAGGGATGTATGTGAGAAAGTTGCACTGCAGTCATGGGGAGAAATATCCTTCAGGTGAGATACATAACCTCTCTTTTATAACCTCTTTACAGACAGTCATGTCTCTCTTCTTAGCTGTGCTTTGTACAGCCCAGCCTGGCTGAAGCACCTATTCATCTGCCTATCAAAGTCATGACATTCACAGATCACAGGCAAGTTGGAGAAATACTCTGTATATTTTTTTTTTCTGTCTTCCAAAAATATTTCTTGTTGCTCCTTCTTAAAAGTGAAAACAGTGCCTTTTGAGGGCAAACTTCCTTAAGCACAGTGGGCATGTGCCAGAATTTTTTTGAGAGGGAAGTTAATCAGCATTAAATCAATTTTTTATTTATGTACTGAAGACACACCTTCAGATTGTCCCATTCCTTTTTCTTCTAAAATATGTTCTTACTGAAAAAAAAAATCCGAAGGAATTACATATTCCATGGTCAGTCACATAGTGCTGATAACAAAGGAGTCATACAAGCCCCCAGATTTTTTCCAGGGGTGCACAGTACTAATCCAGTTCACAAAATAGACACTTCAGGAAGTCCAAAATGCTACACTTCTACTAGCTGCAGCTGGTATATCAAAATATGAAGAAAGTATATTCCTCCAGGTACCAGATGTTCCAGTAATGGAAACACCACTACTTAGAAGTATTATTTAAAACAAACTAATTTTAAGATTATTTTTCTTTTATGGCAGATTGGTATTATAATGGCTTGTTAATCAAGCTAAGCCCAGTCTAACTATGTTATTAAGTTAACAAACAAATTACCAAAGAAATGTTGAGGTATTTATGAATTTCAAAATCTTAATTGGGTTGTCTTACTAATTTTATTAATTTTAAAAGAATATTTATAGAAAATTTAGTATTCAGTTGAACTCTTACAGAAGAAAATTATCCTGATAAGGCTGTAAGTGTTCTGGGATGTAGTTTATTCATGATTTTATTGCATGAAATTTTTTTGTGACAGGTGTTTGGCATCCCAAAACACCAATTCATGTTTCTGGTAAATGTATCATTAAGATGAAAAATATGCACATTTAAGGCACACGTATAGTAAATCAAAAGATTGGTCTTATTTTTTTTTCTGTCAGTGCTATATGATTTTTCAAAGAAAATTTTGCAGTACTCAAAACAAGGCCAGCTGGATGCCAACGAGAGATGAATCTATTCTGAAAGCTTAAAAAGGCTCACTACAAGTGAATGCCGTATTCTTCTTATTCTGCTAAGCCAGCCTCTCAAAAAAACTTAGAATAAAGGATGTAGCTCTAAATTGGATCTCATAGCAGCTCAACAAGGATGGCTATTTCCCTATGCAGGTGTGGAAGGTCAGGGTAGGAAGGTGGGAAGCTCTGTGCATAAACACTTTTGCTCTTAGTGAGTCAAACAAGACTCAATTACTCAAAAACAATGTTCCTTTAATAGAACCAGCTCTATGGGGCATGTGGCTGTTATAAATAGACCTGTGCCCTGCTGTGGATATGGGCTTTGGCAATTACATGTTATTCCCTTTCCATAAATAAAGTGCATTGCTACAGAGTACATCCTTGCGTGGCTTTCCATGGGTGGCTTGCAGACTGTCTTTTTAGAGGCTGTACCTGCTATGTTCCCATAGTCAGTCACACATTATGATCATAGTTCAGTAGTTAGATCTTGCCTCCTGAATGAGATAAGGAAATACAACTTGCCTCAATGCTAGAGTGCATTACTCTTCAATTATTGTAAGCACTACTTGCAAGAATGTATGCTCATAAGGCGGTTTTCACATTGAATCTATCCTTATTCATTACATCAGTACTGCAGAAGACCAATCATCATCAGATATCCTTGAAAGAAATGAAATTTTCTAACAAATAACTTTGCATTGAAAACAATTATTTTAATTCAATTTGTTTATTCGATTTGTTAATAGAATTAGAAAGAGTAGCTTTCAACAGATTGGGTAATTTGTATATGTAGAGTATTTTACACTAAAAAAAGTGTGGGCAACAGAAATAACTACTGTTTTCTGGATTACTCATTTTTTGCAAATTCATCAGTAAATAAGTGTAACTACCTGTTCCTTGTCTGGCTTGGTTTAAACAAATGCTCTATATTTTTTACCTCTCTGGATGAATTGGATGCAGTAATGGATTTCTCTTCCTATGTAAATTAGGCTACATTCTCCCTTATTGTTAAATTGAGTTCAATTTATGGTGCAAATATTGCTAGATTGAAAGCTTCATTAACAAACAGATGCCATTTCATTTGATCTGATCTAATTCTAAATAGCTGCCATTGTTCTGCATTCTCATTAACAAATATGTAGTTTCTATACATATGTCTTTCAGGCATAATCAAAATTAACGTCACTAGGTTGTATGTTTTCTTAAAGTTCCCTTTTCACTAGAGAGATCTTCTGATATTCTGTGAGTAAAAATATTTACATAGTCTTTTTGAAGATGCACAACCACTCTTCTCAGTCCTCGGTTCTGCATTTGAAACAAGTGTCATAAGATGATGAAATCTGTAAAAACTTAAAGGCAGGCAGCAAAGGAAAGATTATGTTCGATGCTCAGGAGGTCTACAGTCAGTGAATATATTATTATTTAAAAGATAAGTCTGTTCTTATGTTCAAAAAGGATGTGTGGCATTTATCAAACCAAAGGAATATTTTTAGGAAAATTGCTAAAATGGGTTCCCTTTGTGAATATCACTTCCTGGATCATAATTAACAGCTGCTGCAAATGCAGGTGAATTTAGCTATCAATAGCTGCAACATTTGTCAGTGAAAGAAGCCTAACCTCTGTAAATATTTATAAATGGATAAAAGCCCTACCACATCACAACTAGTTCCTGCACCAGTGAAAGAATTTCACAGTAATTTCTGTCTAATGAAGGTTATTGTTAAAATTGCAAAAGCTTTTTTTTTTTTTTTTAATAAAGTTTATCCTACCCCTGAATTTTGAAGCAATCAAATATTATTATTTGAGGTTCTGGAATATGAAAGAGTGGGGATGGGGGGAAAGGGAGATGGTGAATGATTTTCATATAAGAAAATACTTCTGTTATTTCCATTTTGAGATCTTTAGTATGGTAAAACTTAAAGGTGAAAAGAAAATTTCCCTAAGTGTGTGAACTTAAACAAAAGAAAATGTTTACTTTCAGTCTGCAGGAGAGAACCCTGCTAATAATCTGCAGGAGAGTACTCTGCTAGTACTTGCAAGGTCCTAATTATTACTGAATAAAATTGGAGACAATGGGAGTTTTGCCACTGACTTTTTCTCAAGTCCAAGATTTAAGCTTTATGGACACAGTTATGCTACCCTGGAACCTGGAGAGATTTTGTCCTTGTAAATTAATTTCCCCAGGACTTCTAGAAGAACCATATGCAGGAGGATCAGGAACAAATTAACATCTCTGTTGTTTCATTGAGCAGTTTTGTCTGAAAAAGAATGGAATATAAACTCATCCAGACACAGTTGTTTTACTGTTCACTTCCTGCTTCTTCCAAGTTCCCTGTAGGAATGACCCTCTCACCCTCTTGTCTCTGGGGTAAAATGACTCTAAGCTCTTCTCTTCCTTCTCCACCCCTAATAGCAGCAGCAGAAGAGGTGGCTGTTCTTCCATCTCATCAGTATAAAACAGAAGTACAGCCACAGCTATAGAAAACAGAGGTCTTACAGCAGCCGTACAATAATTTCTGTTCCAAATTATAAAGCTTTCTAATTTATTTATCTATTGTATTGTACTCTCCACTGATTCTTAGGAACATCTTTCTTTATTCATTAAAAACATGAGTAAATCTAGCAAGTGAATGCTATAGCTAGCAGATAACTACATGTCAACTTAACACATTTTTCTTAAATTGAATTGGGAAAATCCAGCCGAGACAATCATATTCAGATTTATAATTAAACTGCTCCATTTGAGCAGAAATTATTTAGCCTTGAATTGTGGAAGATATTTTCCTTTTGCTTGTTAGTACATAGGTGTGACATTTTTATTAAAAAGGCATGCCAATATTCTCACACAGTGTAACCAAATGATATGTGAAATATTAATGTTTCCATAACTTAGAATATATACAGGATTTCTGGGATTTGATTCAGTTCTGCATAGAGCCATGTAAATTCTGCTTGTTTTAAATAAACCAAGCCAGAAGAACAAACTCTATCTGATGCTCCACGTGTGTCTTAAGAACCTATTTTTCTCCCATGCAAATGTTGATTAGTTAAAAGACTCCACTGAAACAGAATGTTTACTTATTTTTGCAAAACCTCCAACCTCAAACCTAAAAAAAAAAAATCTGCGTTACAAGCTAGCAAAAAATGCAAACTATGCAGCATGTCACTTGTCTGTACTGCTTCAGCAAAATGAAAGAAATACATCCAACACAACCCTTTCCTATGCTGATTCTGGGAGCTGAGGAAAATCAACACTGCTATGTAATAATACAGACTTTAAAAATATTATTCTGTGGAAGTCTTGCAGCTGGAAGATTATTCATGTGGTTGTGCTTCCTTAGAATTGAAGAATAGGGCAGAGAAGAACTATTTTAGTTTGCTATACCTTCTATTCCTATATCTCTTGCACATTACGCATTATTTGTTCATTATTGCTGGATTATTTTACAATTTTGTCTTGTAGTGTGCATGTTCGCCTGAGGTTTTTTTTGGGCAGACTTAAGACAAAGAGATTAAAGATTCAGAAGATACTCTGTTTCACTCCTAAAATTCTGTGCCTGTAAATGCCTTAACTTTATCCCTCTAATATATGTGTTAAAATTTATATTTTTTGCCTCTGCGATGTAACTAAGATTTTTTTTTTCCTGTTTAGAAAAGATTACTGGTCAAACAGTTTATGATAGTAAGCCTTGTCACAGTGATAGACAGGCTGAGGAAAAATCTTTCTACTCTGCCATTCCCTGCCTGTTCTGGTATATCATTATCAAACAAAAGGAGACACCGTAACTGACAGAGCTTTACAGCAAGTGTGATTTATGGAACAAGTTTTTTGTACGTAACTTGACATTAAATTTAAATACACGAGGAAGGGAGTTTCTATATTCATTTGCTATGCAGTATAAAGAAAAATATTTGTAAAAAAGCAAAAAAATTGTATTAAGGGAAAGATAAAAATGAAGAAAGTTTCATCAGCAACAGCAGAATTTAGCAGGCCTTTACTCTAAACCCTACTAAGTTCAAGTTGGAGGTAAAGAGCACACTGATATAAATAAGAAAATAGCAGAAGATGTATTTGCTAAATAAGGCTCCAATCAGTATAAAATTAAGCATCAATTTTAAAATTAGTTTATAAACTTTTACCTTTCTAAATGCAAAGGATTTAAAGTGATACTTGTTCATCATACATTTCCAGGGCTGCATTTGCTACAGCTCTAGTCTTTCTTTTTACATTCTAACTACAAGAACCTGTCATTTTTGGTTTATGACAGAATGCCTGTTCGAAGTACTTAAAAGTTGTGTATGTAAATGTTGTTGTTGTTGTTATTGTTATTAATAACTTCTTTTATTAATAAAAACAGAAAAAAATCAGCGTAGGTAGACAAATGGGTAATGCAATCTGTGTCCTTTCATGCCTCTGCATGTCATAGAATTGTGATTTTCTGAAGTAAACACAGTTTAAGGAGCCTTAATTAAGTTACCCTTCTAGGAACTACAGTGAACCCTTAGCTTTACAGAGAAGCTGTCTCTGGGTATTTTTCACAGCTGAGTCAGGGAGCCATAGTCAAGCTTGGGATTCACTTTGTGTGTGGTCATGTACACCATTTCTGAGACTGTGGAGGTCAGCTGACCCTAACTAGGGTTTTCTGTGTTAGGGTCTGATGGGCAGTAGGAGATAACTACTTCATGACTGCTATGCCTTTAGATGTTTATGACTGCATAGCTGGAGCTGTATTTCTTCTCCTAGTTGCAGCTGTGGTGTGTAAATGTATGCTGCCTCACAGCTATTCACCCTCATACAGGTTGCTGCCTCCTCAGATCAACTCCAGCAGGAAATTTGAGTTTCCCATAATGAATTTCATAAGAGTCAGGCTTACAAAGCCAGCTATTCCATTCCTCTAACTAGATAGGACAGTACGATATAAAGAATTTCAGGGTAATTCAATTAGCTCCAGATATTTAGGGTGAAGAAGTGAATATCACCAAGGAAGGGAGTGGGAAGCTGCTAAGAGCCAAGATCTCTTCCAGCAGCATGGCAGTTGTCAACATGCAGCTGTCTTTTTGTCTGTCACTTCGGAAACTGAACTGAATACCCCACACTCTCTTCCCTTTGACACAAGGTATTCCCACTGGCATCAGTAGGGCAATTCCTGTGAGAGAAAAAAGGTCATGCAACTGACTGGCTGTAGCTACAACTTCCATGATAAATTAGATCTCAAATAAAAAAACAAGTCCATAATGTCGAAATTATTAGGTGAGATGAGGAATCAAGCATGTGTCCTCTGATGATAATAGTATTTTCTATGTAGAAAAGTCCAAGTAACCAACCAGAATTTTATACCTTGTAGCTTAATAGATCTATAGATTATAATTCTACATAAAATGGATTACATTCACACACCCTAGAAAGACAGCAGATTTTGTCGTTTCACTTTGCAAGCATAAACAACTCATTCTAGACCAAAAATTTCTAACCTTGCCAACAGCTTAATTTTAGTGACACTTTGCAATATAAAGTTCCTGCTTGTTCTCAGCATTTTAGCAGTGGTTATCTGGTGATATTCAGAGAGACTATCTTCATAAATATAGGTAGGTAGTCATTAGAAATTATAAACTCTCTTCTAATAGGTGTCTTAGAAATTTTGGGTTAGATGTAACAAATTTTGCATAAAGACTTCCTAAGTCTCTAGTGTCTATTTTTATTATATTTATTCATACAGCATAATTCATATTTTCATGCACTGATCTTTTATATATGTTGTAGAGGAGATACAGCAGGGAACCTAGTGCAAAATAATGTATTCCTGTCCGTATGTTTTATCTAGAGAGATGCAAGTCTGTTTGATATTCTTACAGTGATTCCTCTTTCAAAAAGGAAATACTGCAATCACACATACTACCTCAAAAGATCACCACCCCTTCATACTTACCATTTTAATTGATTACAGCAATGCCATTGAGCATTTTTCGGATCTTGCACAATTAAATAGAAAGAACTAAAATTTTATTGTGGTGCTCTCTTCTTCATTTAGTTTTCAGAATCAGTAAATAAGTATTGTCTTGAAGAGAAACAAATACCTCCTGCCTAAAGCTGGGATGATTTTTTTCCCATTACAGCTTTGTTTGTGGCAAATTCCCTTCCTTCATTTCTGAGTTTTGGGCATCAACATAGCCACTCCGACTTAGCCACAGGGACTCCAGCCAGGTGTGCGTACAGAGGGTGCAGCAGTGCTTTCACAGGTGTAGATCAAAGCAGCTCTACTGGTGCCAGCTCAAATGCATTCATTAGAAAAGGTGATGTCTTCCACAGGCTCCTTCAAGCCAGAAGATTATTTACCACAGATTTTGGGTGTACAATAGTCAAAAGAGAAGGCCATATCTATGTATGAGGATACATGACACAACCTCACTTTTCCCATCTGATGCATTAACAGTTTTGGATTGTAGGGGTTTCAGATTCATCCCCCTGCTCAATTCCTGATAAATACTTTAAAAAATTCTAAAATTACACAAATTGAATAATATGGTAAAATCATGTTCATCTGGGATGTCATCAGCAGGTGCATGCTCCATTGTAGCTCAAATTACTTCAGCTGGATATATAAAATTGCATTGGATAAAGAACAAATTGGAAGTTGATATATTTCCTCAAATTTTGCCTCCTATTGCTATCTAATGGCCAATACTGGAATTTGTTGTTGGAACCTGGGATTGTGCTTTTACTTTTCAATGGTTATGCCTAGAGACCTCAGCAGACTGATGGTCCCATCAGCTGTCACCCTTCTGCAGAACATTTCTCTCCAATGACATTCAACATAACTGTGAACTTAAACCATCACCATACGCACACAGACAACATGATAACATGGAGTTATATGAGATCAATAAGAATAATTTAATTTTAAAAAAATACTTCTACTCTTGATTCTTGCATTAAGGTTTAAGAGGGAGGACCAGAACACAGTGTTTTTATTTGCATCAACTCCAGCTGAAACGGTGATGCAGAAATAATCATAAATCTATGCAACTTGTAACTTACATATATAAGTACTTCTAAATTTAAATTATATTCAGACATTATTGAGAAATTTTTATTCTTTAAGTGTTTTACTAGTGCATAACTTTTTTTCATTGGCCAATATTTTTTATGGTTATGATATTCCATGAAAAAAATGTTGGGTTTTCTTTCACTGTGATTTTACAAGTGGTATTATTGAATTCTACATAATGCAACAAAAATATTCATGTAGAGAAGAATTAGAAAAATAACATTCCCTAACCCCTCAAGTACATGATTTTGATGGGGATGAAGATTCATCTGAACTGACCAGGTCAAGTACTGTTTTTGTTCCTTTCTATTGACTTATTTGCCATCATCTTACTACCTGACAACTGCACTCATTAGAAAAGTGTTCTGACTTAATGTGCTTATACTAAATCCCCATGACAGAAGAAGATAATGTTCTATTTAATTGGATAATCAGTGTTTTAATTTAAATAAAGCTCAACTTTATTTGCCAAACAAGAATCATTAGAAAAAATGTAGAAATTCTTTTTACCTAATTCCTTTTAAATAAGATTGTATTGCAATCTAATTTGAGCAGAAAGATACTTCAAAATGCAGAGCCACATTGTCTGTTACTATTTTTACAAAAAGAAGTCGGAAGAATACCAATTTTTGGAATCAGATATTGTACTACGCATAAAAAAAGAAGACAGTGAAATACAACACAAAGAAAATTAATCATGATGATAAGATATGAACAGCTTACTAATTCAAATACTATTTTTTAAATTTTTGTATATATATGTATACAAACATACACACACATACAAATCCTTTAATTACAATCTTTAATTATTGTTTGAAATTCTCATAGAATTAAGAAAGCCTACCCACAGATGGGATCCTCTTATAAAAGCCCTCTACAAAGTTGGTACAAAGACACCTCTTTCTATTACAAATAATTTTCAGCTTTGAAAGGAAACAAAACCTTCTTTTACAAATGACCTTTAAAAAAATCATTATTTTCTCCTTTTGTTCACCTTTCTTTAACCTCATGATTTTGCAGTTGGACTCAACTATCTTAAAGGTCTTTTTTAACCTAAAGGGTTCCCTGATTCTGTGATTTTAGTTGCTCCTTGTTTCCATATACTTTTTGTCATTAATCTGACCCATTTATAGTAATGTCTTAACTCCTCTCAACACAAGTTTTAGTCTGCAGTCTTGTTTGATTAATGTACTTTAAATTATTACGGAGAAGACCCTAGGAAATCCAAATTCATAGGATCAGGGAACATTTGCACAGACTATGTTGTAAGCAGATTTTACCTCCTGCCTAAATGTACTCTGCACGGGTGTGTACGTGTGTGTGTGATGGGAGAGGGAAAGAAAGAAAAACTAATTTATTGGATTTGATTAGCAACAATTACACTGTTGTTTTTATTTCTCAATGTCCTGAATGAAAGTCTCTGATACCCCCACACCCCTTTTTATCTCGGGAAAATTTTCAGAGTTTATGTATTTTTAGAAGGAAGGAATAAATACATTTGTGTAAAAGCAGTACATTAGGTTCTAATCATCAGATTTTAAAAGAAACTATGCAATCTGTATAGACCATAAAGTTCTTGCCAATAGAAAATACGTGTAGAATAACTATATTTTAAAAGGGCAGTCTTCCAAATAGAAAGTCTCCAGGCTCATTTACACCCTCCTCTCCTGTAGTGGATATTTCTGTTCCAACACACAGACTTGCAGCGGAGATGTGCCAAAGTAGGTCTGCCTGTGTCTTTGCTTATTGTACAAAAATGGCCTTTTTTCCTTTCCTCAGCTCAGGACATCATTCCGTGTTTGCAATCTTAGTTAATGCTGGAGTTGAATGGATGTTCTAATCTCTCAAATATTTTTCATTGCACATCTTACCCAAGCAAGGGGGGGAGGAGGAGCTGGTGGCTACAGAATAAGTGGTGATACCTGAGAGTAGATGCAGGAAGAGGAAAGAACAGAATAAAACCATAAAATATATTCCATAGAGAAAAATGATGTAAGGATACAGATGTGTGTTGGATAACTAATATTGTTGTGCAGGCAAGGAATGCTTAATATACTTCAACATTTACCACTTTTTTCAGTCCAGATATGCGCTGCAATATAGCATTCAAATTGATTTACTAGTAACAAATAAATTGGACAGGGATTTTTATTTTTCAGCCTGTGAAATTGGCAGTGGAATAAGACCTAGAATCTCAGAGTGCATCACAGGATGAATATATCAATTTAGTGATGTTAAGCATTCCTTGACATTTAAAACTTTTTCTACTTCATTCTCTACTTTTTTTTTTCCATTTTATGTGGATGGAAAATGTAGAAAGGAAAGTTGTTAACTCATACAACAACTTTCCAGTGTCTATATCGCTGTGAAATTAAGATCACAGTAATCCTAACAGATGTCATAGCTATTGTTCTTGCATGATTTGTGGGAATATAGTGATTGCTTTGCTTTAAAAGTAGACTATCTTGCAAGTTGTTAAGTTTCTTTTGCTTCCAATTTCTTTACCTATGTATGTGAATTTACATTTGACTTTTGAAATTATTGCATTAAGAGAAGCCACTGAAGTATTTAAGAAAAGAGAAGGTGAACAGTTAAGGGTCAGATGAATAGGATACTGAGGAGAAAATCAGCAACATAAGGTACTCAGGAACAAATACATCTGATCCGTACTTTGGTAATGTTCAATTTACCTAGGAGAACAGAGCCGTTCTTGAAGTACATTGTCTAATGCATTTCCTGGTTTTTCATATTATTTAAAATTATTTGTGCAGGTGTATGAATTCTTGAAGTGACACAGAGCTGATAACACTGAGTTATTGAAGCAGTAAGGTTTTCATTTATTGCTAAAATACAAACAGTCATACTTCTTGTTAGGAACGGGACATATCTGTCAGGAGAACTGAATAAATAATTTCTCCCAGATGTTCTAGTAGTGAGTTGTTACCAACTTTCCATCCTCTCTGAAGGAAACTTGCTTTCAACTTGTTACAGGCTGAAGCAGATTGCTAGATCACATGGACTTGTAGACTGATTCAGTCTGACATCTGGTACTGGATATGATTCAAAAACACTGCCATAATTTTCACAAAGTTTTGTGCAATACATTTCACAATAGTCTCCATCTTATTATTCATACTTTATTTTTTTTAATCAGTCATTCCCTTTGCCATATGTGTTATTGTTTGCACTCATTAGCAAGAATTATGGAATGATATGTCTTTTTCTGCCATCACAGAAAAATATTCTTAATTTTCTGCACTAACAGAGTTTGCTGCAAGAAATTATTAGTTTTACACTTGGGGCAGATTTGCCCAAAGATCTGACTCTAAACTGTGTTACTTACATAGTGAAAATAAAAGTGTAGATTTGAGCAACGGTAAAAAAGGAATCCCTCACATTTCCAAGCCTTTGCTGCATTTTTAATGTTCAGGATTTATAGGGAAAACATAAAATTAAGACAATCTCCATGGATACAATCATTTGTACAACCTTGTTGCAGTAAATTCAGGTGATTCTGGAGTGTAAATACATTGTGGGGAGGGAAGTAAGTAAGATCTGAGCACTTGTTCTCTGGCCCTGTAATTTTGTTGAAATAGCAGAAGGCCAAGAATTAGAAAAAAACTACAAGTAAGAAGGAGAAATACAAAAAAATACAAACCTAAAAGCTTCTGTGAACACAGTGTCAGAAAAGCTAGTCTCTCACAAATCTTCTGTATGTTTTTCAGCATAAAAAACATAAAAGTTTTTTCTTCCAATGCAATACAGTTTGTAGCACATAAATCAAGACATAGTAGCAAGTACTTATTCTTTAGCCCAAACTGCTTTCTGGAAAATTTCAGGCATTGAAAGTCAGGATTATTTCTTAGTGTTGTGTAAGTACAGCTAATGCTAGCTTCTTGCTCCTCATCCTTACATTTGAATCTAAGTTTTACATTCCTATTATGGTTGGAGATATTAGTTCATATCAAATTAAATCAATCAGCTATTCCCCTTCAGTAATTAGACACTGTGTAATGTTGATTTGCCCCACAAATTGCATAGCTCAGTGTGGATTACAAATAAGCATGCATTTGCACATTGTCCAGCAATGACATCTAGGAAGCCTGTATCAAAATCAGCAGATTAGCATTATTTGGTGAATAAACACAATGTGACACATTCCAGTTAATGCAGAGCAATGCAGCTCTGCTTAAATAGGTGGAATGGTTCCTAGGTTATACCAGCTGAGTGATGCTTGTGAAGCCCAGCGAACACATCTGTAACTGTAGGGTTGTTAATCCTGCCACTTAAAAAGCTTTTTTCTCTCCAATAATTGTGGGAAAAAAAGCTATGTTTAGTCTTTTTGTATTTCAGTCTTCCTTTGTCTTGGGAGCCTTTGCTTTTCCTGCTTTTTCTCCAGCTAGGAAAATCAACTATAATTGTTTCTCTCTAGTATAATCCAAGGGCTCAGATAAGACATGCAAGGCAGCCTGATTTGTTACTATTTGAACATAAAACCTACAGCTGGCAATCAGAAACACACTCAACCATCTCAGATTTAGTGCCAAATCTGATGACAGGAGATGGGAGTAGAAACAGCAATCTTGTCATGCTTCCCTGTTTACAAATTCCTCCTTCATAACCATATGCTTTTGCTCCATGATATTCTTACTTCCAGGAGTATGGATCAAGGTAGTCTTCACAATGAAGCCCAAACAAATTTTATATAATACAGGGAAACTACTAAAACAATTGCCTGGTTCCTTCTAAAAAGTTCTAACATTTTTTTTTCTTCAAATTTTCTCAAAATTTTGATTTTTTTTTCCCCCTCTCAATTGTGTGTCTGTAAGCCTCTATATGATAATGGAAGGAAAACACCAAGTTTTGACTGAGCAGAGTATAATGAAACAGCAGGAAATTTTGAGCCACTTAAATTAAAATGATGAGGACAAAATAGACATTAATTCTCTCAGACTGCATTATCTTTTCATTTTGCAAGCAAGGAAATATCTAACACCTCAGAAGCAAAATGCTTTACTTTGGACTGGAGAGATAATTTAAAATCACATGTGGGGGGCAGGTAGATGAAAGATCAGAATTTAGTGTATTCACTGAACAAGAATGATGAGATGAAACAGAAGACAAAGAAGAGACTATGTTCATGTTCACTCTGTGCTACAAACCACGACCTCTTCCACAGTCACAAGGACCTATTTTCAATTTCAAGTCAATAGCTATAAATGTTAATAATTGCCTTTACATCTTTCTCTGTAGCTTTGCTTCTTGCCCCATTACCAAAACCATTTAGTTTCTCAGTAATTCAATTTCTACATAATCTCCTTTCATGTCCCATGTTTTCTCTATTGTGTTTCACCTTGGGCAGTACATCATGTAAATAAAGTCTATATCCATAATCGCTTACAATTCAGCTTAAGGAAATTCACTCTTGAAAACTTCATTCTGACCAGTGTCCATTATAGTGGATCTTTTTAATCCTCATTAGATGGGAAAAGTGGGCGAATATTTTAAAAACTATTTCAGCATCAGTGATATAACCTTGAATATCTTTGTAAAGCTTTTAGATGTATTTAAAGGATAAGTATGAAGCAGGTAAAGGCATCTGAGAAAGAAATTCATCATACTGTGTTTAGATTTAAAAAGTTCCTGCTTTTAAAATAAAGTTTAAGGCCACATTATTGTAGGATAAACACTGATTAAAGATACAAAAACATCCAAGAAGTTAAATTCAAATATTTTTTTAAAATTATAACTAGAGATTCATCATATCAATACCTTGAAAAATGTGTATATTGGTATTTAAGGCAAAAAATATGGAGTTTTGTATTCTTTGAGCAAGAAACTCCTAGGTTCACAGTCTGTAGTGTGATTATCTTGGAAAAGACAAAAGCAAGTGATCAAATATTTGTGTAAAAGGTAGTATTTTTAGTTCTGTTAAGCTTTTGCTGTTAATTACAAGGTGTATATTTTCTCTTTTTTTGACCAAGTTTGACTTGGAGTTTTGGATGCCATCAAGCTCTTGCTCTTGAAATAAAAATTAGAGATTTCCCTTCTAGTTCTCTGAAAGCCAAATGCCTGTGAAAGCTTTTTACACTCTCTCATGTCATCTAACATTTGTTTGATGTGGCTATGGCTGATTTTATGTCCTCAGTCCTCAATTTCATTTTGTAACAAATGTGAAGCCCTGCTTCATCACAGTTTCAGTTGCTGAACTGCTGTCTGTGCTGTACTAGATAGGGGTAAAAGTCTTACATACCATACTACCCACAATTTTTCCATGCACTTTGTGGCAGTTAAGGACTTAGGAAATTTGTTCCTCCAATGCCTTTTATCACATTAAAGAAAAAAAGAAATTAATGTAATAGTTACCATCTAGCCTAGGAAAAGCCATTAATGTTTTTTGTCTTCCCTTCTGTTTTTCTTTTTCTTCTCAAGCTTCATTCTGACTTGGACAAGGGAGTTGGCACTGTTAAATATACCCTTTCAGGAGATGGTGCTGGCACGGTTTTTACTATTGATGAGACCACAGGAGACATTCATGCCATAAGGAGCCTAGATCGAGAAGAAAAACCTTTTTACACACTCCGGGCCCAGGCTGTGGATGTTGACACCAAGAAACCACTAGAGCCTGAATCAGAGTTCATCATCAAAGTGCAGGACATTAATGACAATGAACCAAGGTTTCTGGATGGGCCTTATGTTGCCAGTGTCCCAGAAATGTCTCCAGTGGGTGAGTAAGAAACTATAAATGCTTGATAACTAATTGCATATTGCCTAATTATCTCAATGTAAAATCTTGCTGAGGAAGGAAAGAGAAGGATGAAATGAAAAAACAACATCTAAAACTTATTATTAAAAATGTTTCTAATATTCTGTGCTTAGAAATACACAGATTACAGGTATGTTTTACCTTGTTTAGAAGCTTATTCTCCTGCAGTATGAGTGTCCATGATGTTAAGTTTCTGAGAGTAGGATGAGGAAAGAAGCCCCGATACGCAAGGCGGATATGCTAAGGTCCAGGGGTTCTCTGTAGCCCCAAACCTGCTATGTCACATGATGTGGTGCATTCCCCTCCCTTCCTAGTTTACATTAACTGTTTGCTGTACAGAGTTAGATTATCTGTTTGCTGTAAAGCATCTTGACATTTAAGTGGTCTTGTCTTTATGGCTATTAAACTCCTACAGCACTTGCATGATCTCCTAATTATGCATTAGAGGACAATTCTTTATTCAAGTCTTGGTATACTGTGTGGGCTAAAAGGAATTATTGCCCTTCCCTTGGTCACAATGCAGGAATGAGAGCTGGAGGACTGGCTCAAGATGTCAAAAACCTAATGTCTGAGAAAATCTCTAGTGCATCAGACCCTTAAGTTAAAAAAAAACAAAAACCTGCCTGGGAACATGGTAAGTTTTCAAAAACCTAGTGTACAGAGGAGAGAATAATTTTCTTTTCATAGCAAGGTAGCCTGCAGGAAGGATACTGAGGCACTGGAATAGGGTTTTGCTTGAAGAATTTTCAGAACACTATAGATATTTGCCGGGAATGACATAAAGACTGTTGATCCTGCTTTGAAGCAGGAGAATAGACTAAATGGACCCTTTGGTCTCTTCCTGATGGCTGATTCTGCAGTGGTCCTGAGCAGTGTGTTTGCAACATAAGCACACTGCTTGTGTCCTGCTGCCAGATGGCATTTTGGGTTTCCCTGCAGGCACCAGAAATTAATTTGTTCTGGGCTGGGAGTCCTTTAACTTCCCAGTGCTAGCTCCAGCTTATTGCCTTTTTCTCTCCTAAACTGTCTTTTCCCAGTACTTCACAAGCCAGTACCAGTCATTTAATACTCCCAGTAGCTTTTAACAGTTTTGGAAGTTTTCTGAGTTTGAAATGGCAGAGGGATACTGCTCCCCTTCAGCTATGCACCTTAGATGTTGATGTTTTTAAAGTCAGTCTGGGAGGCAACTAGCTATCTACAAGAGTTGCTACATAGAATTAATGAGGTTGTATGTTATAGCAGGGTCCGGGAGGGCTGTACGAGGTGGCTCCCCCCCGGACCAGGGTCCCTGGTCCGCGTAATTCCACCGGATCCGGGGCGGGTGGCCCCCGGGGTCCCGCGGCGTGGCATGAGTCTCGTAGCCACATGAATTCAGCAGGAAATAATAGTGGGACGAAGGAACGAACCTGGACTCCATCTCTGTTCTGCTAGGGAGTTTTATTTGGGGTAATGGGGGGAGAGGGTTATAGGAGAGGAGAAGGGGAGGAAGGAAGTAGGGACAGGGTAGGGCTAGCAGCGCAGAGATGAAAGACATCTCTCTGATGCAAACACTGGCTTGTTAGGGGAAAGGAAGGGGAGGGACTGTCTCCCCTAGAGCCAGTCCCAGGAGGAGGAAGGGAAAATTGGCAGGGGGAACACACCAATAGTTTTTGAATGCAGCAGGGTACATATTTCAAAATGAGCCAATATCATACAGAGCAGGGAAACAAAGGAAGCACATGGAATCCTAAGGAACCACAGTGCTACAGCTGTATTTTAAATTTTGTGATACAGAGTTGTAGAATGTGATAAAATGTCATGTAAGCAGACATGTGGAGATGATCACGTTAATCTTATGTAGAGAAGCATTCACTATACTCACACGAAATGGTTTGTCTGTAGATTCACTATATAGGTGCACTGTTTTTTCCCCTAATGAGATGCATAATAATATTACTGACAGTTGAATTATTTATAGATGAAAACCGTTTCTTATATTTTGATGTCTCTGTCTGTGGCAAATTCAGAATAAAATTTCCCACCAGTGAACATATGGTTGGTTGTGAAATTGTTTTTAAAACCTGATCAGAAAGAAGAAATGAAAATTAGTGATACTGTTTGTACAGAAGAACGCAGTGCCTGCATTCATTGTCTCCGTCTGTTGTTCTTCCCCATCTTCCTTTGTTGTTTTCTTAAATATGTGTGTGCAGTAGAAGATTAAATGTTAACAGAGCTTTTACTTCATATGAAACAGTCTTCAAGGTGTGCCATACATTGTGGCTTTTACATGGATGAGAAGTTGCAAGACTAAATAAGCTACAACTGAGCATGCTTTGTCATGCATACAGCATTTTAAGGAAATGCTTTTCAATTTATTCTCCTTTAGAAAAGCAATAGATGTCATGGCAAAAATGGATCTTCTTGGTCTTCTCTTTGTTGGGTCATATTCACTATATCTAGAAGATTTATTCAAAACAGTTGCTATTTTCCTCTATGAAACAAAAAAATGGATGGGAATTGATCAGAAAGCAGAAAGGATAAGGCAAGGAAAGAGTTCCCTAAGTGGAGGCCTAAACTTCAATTAGTGGTTACTAAAGCAGATAACAATTTCTGCTGTTAGATTGTCTTACAGCAAAAGTATCCAGAAATGTTTAATCCTCTGTAATGTGCGGGGAGATTGTGCCTTCTCTGATGTAGGTCTTGCCACTCTGTTGTTCTCTCTTATCTATGCTTTTCCTTCCTTATGCAAGAACAGATTTCTCAGAGGATCTAAAACTAACTCCTTGCTATCATCAGTACCATTTAGTTGCACCTATGGAGATGCTTAGACCTACAAGTGCCTGAGGCTGACATTGAAAATCACTTTGATTTTTCAGCTGGTACAGCATATGGTTGTCTTGGCTTTGGAAAAAACCCAGATAAACTCTTCGTCTCATCTATTTTTTTTTTTTTTACATTTTCATTTTCTAGTTGCCACTTTTTAATTACCAAATGTTCTATATTTCACTTAGTATTGTTTTACAACAGTATTTATTATAAACTGCACACATGCACATATTTCTGTTGTGGGAAATGCACTGAAACATTATTTTTTCGACCCTTACTAGTCTCTTATTTGAGCCTGACAAGCTTGTGACTAGTAACTTACAGTTTTTTATTGTTACATGATGTTTGTGTACAAAGGTTTACTCTGTTTCGTACTTTTATCCCAAGATTATTGACAAGATTATTAGTAATATATTAGTACATTTTAGAAATTGTCATGGCTACATGGTCCTCAGTTTTTTAATGTCTCTGGACTTCATACTAATTGCTGTTGCTGAATCTGGGGTGGCTGAAATAATGCCATAGTGTTCATCTCTGGAATCAGAGTTGCAGTTACAGTGCTATAATAAAATTGTGCATCAACTGGACCTTCGCAATTTTTTTATTGGAAAAAGTGCAAAAATATGAAAATTCACAGCATCCTCAAGATCTGGCTTTCTGCACAGAGGTATTACTTAGACATACCTGTCATAGCCAAGTTTTTCCTGGCAGATTTTCTTAGAACTTGTGTTACTTTCCATGCATGTTGTAGGGGGAAATTTATTTTCCCTTCAAATTTACATTGAGGGCAAATTGAAATTTCTTGTACAGTTACTGTACTCTAGGGTTGGTTTGTTTTTCTTTTAATCAATACCACTCATTTAAAAAGATAGTGGTACTGCATATCTTTTAGTTTTTACTGAAGAGATAGTTTTAGGATTTCTGGTTTTCCTTTGCAGTGCATTCTTTACCAGGAGCCAAATTCCTTCATATACTCTTAAGGAGAAATGTTAGAAGGATGTTTACCTTCTACAAGCTCGGATGCAAAGCTATTTCATGCCAAAGCTTCAACGATCAGCCAGGCTTGCTCCTTCCATGCATGCACTGCTCTTGTATGATGGAAAGTCAATCACAGACTTAAACAAGAAAGATTTTTTCTTTAAAAGCCCCTTGGGCTACCAAGTGCTGTAACATGCAGACTGCTGTACCCACCTGTGACATCCAGTGTTTCTGACAGTTTCAAAGTGGGCACATTGTTGTGGAAGGATGTCGGTACCCCCAAAGTTGACATTGTATTGCTCACATAATAAATGGGATGCAGAATACTTTGTGGTGAAGAATTTATTTTGTAAAGGACAATGATTTGAAATTTCCAGCAGAAAAACTCAGCAGATGGAGTCAGATTACAATGCAGAACTAATATTTTAAGAACAAATATTTTAAGAACAGAGATTGCTATGCTGTTATCTTATGCCTAGTAAGATACTTATAAAAGCTTAAGAGCTGGACTCCTAATGTTGGGGGTCTTTATTTATTATATTGAATTGGTTTTATCAATATCTTTATTTGAAAATAATTACTTGACTTAATATGAGTTCCAAAATGTAGAATGAACCAGAAACGGGGATTTATCTATGAGAACTGAAAAGGGTGCCCTAATATCCCCATTTGTAAGTTTGTATTAGCAAAATATGTTCTCCTTAAGTACAGTTTAATCAACTGTGTTGTTGCTTCTGGCAGCTGTGCCAGCTTCTGTTGCTGGCAGCAACAACATAGTTGACGTAAGCATGCAAATATAGCTGAGTTTAAACCAAGGTTATCCCCTTATTAAAGCTATCAGTCCAGATGACTGAGAATGGGGGCAAAACAGCATTAAGCACATATTCAAGGAAAGATCTTATTATATATTTTTATATATTTTTACATAAAATGTGCACAGAAATGCATTTGCTTTCGTATGCATTTCTTTCACTGAATATGCTGATTTTAATGGCAAATTTGTAACTTTTATTGTCGTAGTCTTCTAATTGTTTTCTAAAGTCTTTGAATTATTCCTCTATGGTTATACATAGACCAGCTAGGTCTGTACTAAACCCATCAATTACATAATATATAGATGCCATATGTTCTTTCCTACGCAATTTCATTTCATGCTTTTCCACTACATTAACTCTTTATTGATTAGAGGGCACTCTACAAACTCCACATCACTGTGGCAGACTAAAATGGTCAATGATAATAGAAAGTTGATATCAGGTTATTTTTACTGTGTTCCTCAGTGGTGCAAAGCAGCTACCTGAAGAGTGTTATGGATTTGCTTCCCATGGTACTGTCAGTGTGAAAATAGTCTCTATAAATTTTCTGGAAGTTTTCCTACCAAAATGAATACTTAATTGGCTTTTATTTAAACACTGGCTAATATTTGAACACTGACAATGGAGCATATATATACATCTACAAATGGAACATATGTTTAATATATCCATCTACACCATTTCATGCTCAAGAATTACATATGCAGAAAACTAACCTGATGAAGCAGTAAATAATACCCTGCACTCTGGCTTGGCTCAGCTTAGTACTGTGTGCCTGACTTTAGCCTGAAGCTTACAGTGAGCAGAGGCTGGGGAAAGAAGGACTATAAGGTATTGGAGCAAATGCTGAATGATTCTTCCTTTGATATAGATTCCTAGCTGTTGGCGATATATTTTAAGGGCTTACAAAAGCTTACCCAGGCTGTTGCGGAAGATATTACTTTGGGAATCCACTGAGACCATAGATATTTTTTTGAATGGCATTATGCATGCTCATGGACAGATAACTTATAGCATAATCTGTTTGCAGCCCCTCTAGCTCCAACCTGGTCTCTACTATTTTTTCTGGTGTTATCAAGTCCTTAGAGACAATAATGGGAGTTGGATGTCATATTCAAGATACAAACATCTTTAATATGCTTTATTTTTACCCAATTTTCCTTGTTGAATTATTTCCATTGATCATTTTCCTTTTTTTGTCTGCTGTTGATCATTGCGATGAAAACTTTGGAGGATTTTCCACAGTGATCCCAAGATCAAGAATTAATAGGTAACAGAGCTACAACCCACCTCTGTGGAAGTACTTATAAGTTACTTTTTCCCATGCCTCTTCATGTTTCTCCATGTGAAGTTCCGTATTCTCAGTTTCATGCTATGTTAAGATTCCCCTGTAGCACTTTGCAGCGAACCTTTCATTTTGTCAAGCTGTCACCTGTTCACATATTCTCTTTTACTGGCAACCTATGAGTTCAGATCCAAGAGAGATGCCAGTGGCAACCCCCCTCTCATATAAAGACTGGCAATTTATTCCCACTGCTTTAGATCTCTTTTTATTTGGATTATTTTAGGAAAAGCTGCTGTGTCTTAAACTTCTTTTTTTTTGTTTTTTTTTAACAGTCTTTGCATAGGAACCTTGCTGAAAGCTTTTTTAAAACTTAGATACTCTTTAGATACTCTTTAGATACTCTTCTATGCCAGTAATCTGGAGCTATATACTCGCTGATGCACCCAATAGTTTTAATAGGTTTTGTGAAGAGCAACTTCCCTTCACAAAACTGTACTGAATTCAACCTTACAGGGTCATATCCACCAGTCCTCTAATTTGTTACTTTATTACACTGTACAAATTTCGTCCATCACATAGGTCAGACCTGATGCCCTGGGTCATTCAGGCTATGTTTCAGAAAAATTCGTGTCCCATCACTGTTTTTCCATACTTTTTCCAGGGGTTATGGCAGGTGGCATTTTACTCACCACAACTGATGTTTCAGTGGTTTCCCACTAAGAACTGCTTGTTGCTTTTTTCTTTTTTTTTTTTAATTTTAGCTCTTATCTTTCTGATTCTATTTTTCTTTCTATTTTGAAAATATACATCTCCTTCATCTACTTCACTGATCATCCGACTTTTGGAGCCAGAGATTTTAAGGAAGGGGCAGAAGGAAAGGCAGGTTAGGGCTGCTTAGCCTTTTCTCAGTGTTTTTTCCCTTATACAGAATATTGCATAAAACATAAACCAATAATAAAATCAAAAAAACTCAACATTGAAATGCTGAGAGAATATTACAAGTAGGCAGTTAAAGCTTTTGAAACAAAAGTGTTTCTTTATTTATGATAGATCACTGGTCAACATAGGCAGCTTCAATTATTGGGGGGAGGGAGGAGGGCGCAGAAAAATACATTTTAGATCAAAAGGGAAGGAGGAAACAGTACAGAAAATCAAGACTTGCTTAGTTAAAGGATAACGGTTATTGTCATACTTTGAGTTTCCTTTCATACACTCTGGCTGTTGGATGTTGTCAGCAAAACTAGGAAATTTGGCAAATGCTGTCAGGTGGGAGAATGTCTGTAAAATGAAAGCTGTGACAGACAGGGCTATACAAACATGTGAACAGCAAAATTCTCAGCAAAGCTGAGAAGCTTTGGCTGTTAAAAAGAGATAGATGCTGGATAGCTGTTTTCTGCTAGCTGCTTTTACAGGCCCAAAATATCAGTATAACTGCTGAATCCATTTAAAGCATTTGATTCTTACTTCGCATATATCCAAGCCTACAGTGCGTATTTTCTACCATTACTTCAGAAGGGCTTTCAACACTGTCTCTCATCATATCCTCATAAGCGAATTCAGGAGATGGGAATTAGATAAGTGGACAGTGAAGTGGATTGAGAACTGGCTGAATGGCAGATCCCAGAGGGTGATAATCAATAGCAGAGGTCCCGGTTGGAGGCCGGTCGTTAGTGGTGTCCGCCAGCATTCAATACTAGGTCCAAAAGTGTTTAACTTCATCATCAATAACTTGGATGGAGGGGCAGAGGCCTCCTCCGCAAGCTCACTGATGGCACAAATCTGGGAGAGTGGCCAACACCCCAGAGGGCTGTGCAGCGCTTCAGAAGGACCTTGACAGGTTGGAGAGATGGGCAAAGAACTGTCTGAGATTCAACAAAGGAAAATGCAAGATCCTGCACCAGATGAGGAATAACCCCATGGACCAGGACAGGCAGGGGCCTGATCTGCAGGAAAGCAGCTCTCCTGGAGGTCCTGGTGGACAAGTTGTCCATGAGCCAGCAGTGTGTCCTGGTGGCCAAGAGGGTCAATAGTATCCTGGGATGCATTAGGAATAGCATTACCCACAGGCTGAGGGACAAGATTCTGTTCTTGGGGAGGCACAGCTGGAGTGCTGTGTCCAGTTCTGGGTTCCTCAGTACAACAGAGACATGGAGCTGGTCCAGGGGAGGGTAAGAGATGATAATGTGACTCAAAAATCTCTCTTATGAGGAAAGGCTAAGGGATCTGGGCCTGTTCTGCCTCAAGAAGAGACAACAGAGAAGGAACCTAATCAGTGTCGGTAAGCAGTGTGTCAAGAGGATGGAGCCAGGCTCTTCTTGGTGGGGCCAAGTAGTAGGGCAAGAGGCAACAGGGAGAAATGGATGCACAGAAAGTTCCACCTGAATATGAGGTGACCAAGGTCTGGAACAGGTTGCCCAGAGAGGTGGTGGAGTCTCCCTCACTGGAAATATTTAAGAGCCATCTGGACACAATCCTGTGCCATGTGCTCTAGGATGACCCTGCTTGAGTAGGGAGGTTGGAGCAAATGGTCCACTGTGGTCCCTTCCAGCCTTACCCATTCTGTGATTCTCTTTGTGATTGTGTTTAACTGTATGCAGGCACAGCTTAGAATTCATGTCACAGCAGTTAAAACCACTCTGTTTCTATCCACACACTGACTTTACTGCAGCTCAGTCGCATAAATCAAATAATACTACATTTTATCATACTTGTCTTTTGATGCAATCTAACCCCTTTTAGATTGCTAAACATTATCATTATTAAAATTAAACTATTGGGTTTACTCTAAATGTATATGTTGATCATTTCAATGGTATTGGATATTAGTTCTTTTTGTATGTAAGGAGAAGCTTTGTAATCATTTTGAAGGCTTTGTACAGTCTTGCTGTTCGCATAGACATCTTTAGGTTCAAGATATATTGCATTAGAGTTATTGGGATTATGTGCTAATTTTTTTTGTTAATTATTCAGTTGAGGGAAAGATATTGACACATTTAAGTGTAGCATTGAAAGATGTAGAAATTATTTTATACAGGCACATTATATCTGTAAACTTAATATAATAAACTTAAATCTGATAGTTGTTTTGGCAGCCACACTTCAGTTGCAAAAGATAAAAATTAACAAGTTGCCTTTTTCTTATCACAAAATTACTCTGAACATTAAATATCTGTTCAGTAAGAGCTGTTCCTTTGGCCACCAAATGGTTTTAAACATTAAACACATTTTTAAAGTATTACTGTTCTCAGCCACTGAGAGACTGTAAACATTAAATATGTTTTATAAAAGCTGCTTTTCAAGCTACTGCCTGCATGGCTATGAATATAATTTTTCTTTAAAGCTGCTTTTCATCCACTGAGCTATTTTTTTCTTATACACTCAGTTCTATTTATAATTTTTCAGAGAAAAAAACAAGTGCAAGTTTTAACTGGCACAAGGCAGCCCTTCATTTATGACAAGTAATCATGTCCTACCCATCTTCTCATAAAAACACTGCAGGTAATAATAACAAGCCAAATTTTAAATGGATTTTAATGAATATTTTGGGTGGAAGCTGAGTGGATATTTAGTGTTCTAGTCACCCATTTTTGTGTTTTACTCTTCAGTAAACCAAAATAATAAAAGCAGACATGACTGATAGTCTGTACTAAGAAATCTAAGAAGTCTAAGAAATCAGTCACTAATGGATTGTGGGAATCAATCAAGTCATCATCAGCCCTAGAGGAGGGCAAAACAGAATCCAAAATAGTCTCAAGATTGCTAAACAAATGGGAGTCAGTAAACCAAATATGATTAAAGGCTTTAATTCTGTGTGCAGAAATAACTCTATGTGGCAAATTAGATGTAATCCTAGGAAGGCCTGGAGTGTTCATAAGAATAGTGTTCATGAGAATCTGGCTTAACAAGAGCTAAGAGAAAAATCACTGATCACAAATATACTGTTAAGGACAAATTATTCTCTGTTTAGAGAATCCCATAAGGCTTAAAGTCTACAGCAAAGACAGTGCAGATAAAATTAATACCTTAGGAAAAGAAAATCTACATAAACCAGAGGTCTAAAAATATCTGCAGACTGAGGAATAGCATATACAAGAATATCTTTAAATGGAATGTCAGCCAATTAGTAGGTGTATCTGTCTGCCAACCTTGGATTTAATGAGTCCTAGGTACTTAACATTTCTCCTTGTTTGTAGTAAGGAATCGCATAGATGGGCAATCCAGTCCAATATCTGTCCTGTACACTGTAGGTTTTTCCTAACTAAGGAACCTTTACAGCTGTTGTGGGAACAGGAATCTGACATCCCTCCAGCCTTTGCTCAACAAGAATCCTGATAGAGCTGACTGAAACCTTTCTGCAAGAGGTATTTTTGCTAAGTTTCTGCACAACTGAAAGGTGCAAACGTGTTGTTCTCTTAAAACTTTTTATTAAAAACCAGGTGGCTGCCTAGTGAGCCATCCCCAGGTTAGCTGGTGACTGGAAAATTAAACAGGTAGCTCCTGTACTAGTAGAGAAGCATTCTTTATATCAGCCTGACCAGCCAAGCACTGTCTGGCTTGGAACTCATAGGCCAGGCACTATTCTCTGAAGCTGGGAACATGGTGGGTTTGCCTGTTCCCTGATTTCTCTTCTACACAATTAATGACAAGACAGGTTGTCTTGCTTTCCAGACAAGCTAGTCATCCTCAAAGCTAAACAGGTCGTAACTAAGTAGGAAGAAGACCAGTGGAAATGAAAGAAACTGTTGTCTTTGCTAAAAACTTGGCAGTGCCCGTATTGTTTTCTGGACTGCATTTTTTTTTCTGGAATGTTGCAAGATGAAGTGAAAATCCAAAACTATGTGAAATGTCACAGTAAAGTAAAATTTCACTGTCTAGACATCCTTAGTTGCCAGCTATGTCTGAGCACCTTTTGTGCAGAAGCCAGCAGTAAATGTGAGATCACTGAGGATTAGTGAGGCAAAGACTGGAAATAGAAAGGGAGTTGACTTTAGACAGGTGTAAAAGTAAAGAATGACAGCAGAAGAAGAGAAAAATCTTTACAGACTGTTCCGCTTTCACTTCAAGAGCTATTGGAGAGAAATCAACACCTTTAATACTGCTTTGGACTTGATTTAGGTTGACACTGCTAAAGAGACAGCTGTCATTTCTGTTAACAAACCTCAGAACTGTCCTTTTTATTTTCATAAAAAGACTAAAGAATGTTAATGCATAAGCACTCAAGATACCAGTATTACTATGGAGCAGTCTTGAGGCAACAAGGAAACAGCAAATAGTATGCAAGAGGACTTCCAAGAAAGTCCTAACACAACATTCTGCACTAGGATTGATGCAGAATGTTGCTGCTGGTACTCTCAGAGGTGTAATTTCAGTTGATCATTCACATCTTTGTACACATTGTTAACAACTGGTGATTTTCACTGGAAATAATTTGTTCACTGCTAGTGATCCCTCTGAGGTTGGCGTGATGCTTTGGGAAAAGATATTATGAATGTTGAAGGATAATATGAATCCTAATAGACAAGCCAATAACAAGCTGGTCAAGCCACCAGCTGGAGATTATCTTCTATCTTTCTATCTTTCATCTTCCATCTGTGTTTATTGCTGTTAGTACAGCAAACATAAATTTTATCATTTTATCATTTGTTCTGATCTAAAGGAGTATCCTAACTGATCTGAAATATAAGATTATTATGTAGCTAAGATTCCCATTTTGTAGAAACATTACCTTAGAAACCTGTCTATCCTCCTGTCTCTGTAAATTTCCAGAACTAGTGCCTGGGAGTAGGCTAAACACACATTTAGGCAGATTATAATGTCACAGCCTATTTGGGACTAAGTTTTGTCCAAGCACAATTTACTGCTTCTCTGTCTCTTAAAAAGGATTGTTGTTTGGGTTCACATACATGTCAAATATTTTTCTAATCCCCATTTTGCCAGGTCTAGTGGCTGTATATTGCCTAAATTGATCATGTCAGTCTACAAAACATTTTCTTTGCCTATTTTTAACATTTTTGACTTTTAGTCTGGAAGATAAAACATGTATAGGAACAGATGATTTAGCTCTAGTACAGTCCTATCTTCTGAATACATCTCTAGCATGCCACATTTTTTGTCTCCTTTCTAAATTAAACAGATTAAATCTTTAAAGTACTATGTGGAAAACTTTTCAAGTCTCAATCACTTTCACTACTTTCTTTTGAACCCCCGTTACTTTTGCTGTCCTTTTAGCGATAAGGCAGCAGTAATCAATATTTTCAACAGCCTTGAGAGAAATCAGATGAGAAAGATGCCTGAAGGGCAGGTTCAGATGCTCAAGGCTGCAATTTATGGTCTTGCAAAAGATGATACAGACACAGATGCTCAAATTATCAGCCCTACTTGCCACTTCTCTGGTTCGGTAGCTCCAAATTCATATATTTTTTCTTGCTGCTTTGACTCCATATCACCTTATGCTTGAACACAAACCAAACCCTTTCAGACAGTTTTCAACAGATGCTTGTTAGTCCTGGGATTCTTTCATGATCCTTCCATGTGATTCTGAACGAATCTTTTATTCACAGATTTTAAGTCCTAAACCAATATTAATCACTGAGCATAATTCAGTGAGACATAGTAACTTGCTGTTCAAACAGTGGATGATCCTGTGTGCCTTCCAAAGATCACCCAGTTGCTAATATAGCAGAGAGGGGAGGAAATATTACCCTGCTTGAGTAGTAAAAACAACTTTACTATGATATATTAAAGAACAGTTTTTGATAGTTTTATTTGCAATACTGGTGGGGGAATAAGGATGAGAACTCTTAACATTTTGGAGGTGAGTGAGTGAGATTGTGGCAGTGAGTGAACACACGTAAACAGCTGCTTTTATTTCACACAACCCAGATTCAGACACTGGTGTACTAGGAACTGTTGCAACATAAAATGTTGGATAACCAGTTCCTACATCAGCTTTTCTTTGTAACAACTAAGCAAAAGCAAATTCTAGCTTTTCCTTCTGAAGAAAATCTTACATAAATGACCTGAAAGGCACAAAGATGTCAGACTGTCTGCCTGAATCAAAAGATCGTAGCAAGGCATCAGCTCCTTAAATTCCAAAATCCATATGAAGCTAGTAATTGAACTGGCAAGTTGTAAAGAAGGAATCCTCTCTTTGGGCCACTGCACAGCAATAAGAGATCTTTGAACGGCTGATTTAAAGGAAAAATAAGGGATAAGAACTGCACCAGCACATCCTACTGATTTATTGTAGAGCTGAAGTTGTGGCAGTTCAGTAATACCTATACTGCAATCTGGATGTTTTATTTTTTAGCCACCTTTATCGATTTACCTTGGTTAGCACAAGGGGATAGTAACAGTGATGACAGGACAGGTTTTACGGCAGCATAGTACAATAGGCTTTGTGACGCTAATTCACCAGCTCCAGTGCAGGAATGGCCAGATGGTTCATTTCCAGTGCTGCTGTTGCCCAGACTGCCCATATTAAAGACTACATGAGGCTGCACTTCTCACACTGCAGATGTGTTCTATGATTTGGGTGTTGACTTACTTGTGGACACACTGTGCACCATGCTGGTACTGCTCTTATCGATAGTAGAGGTTTTAGACTGTTTAGAGGGGTCTTGTTCATGAAAGCTTTTCATCAGCACATTCTCAGGGCAGATTTTTAAAGGTAACTTGGCACTGAGAGTTTTCAAGCATCTTGTGGGTAGTGTTTTTTTTCTTGATATGGCTAATTGTAGGGTGTGTAAATGGTTTTGAAAACCCTAGTCAGTCTTTAGACTCCCAAATATCTTTTAATAGCTTGGGCTGTACCACTAGGTTCCTCAAGCTCTACTGAGAATCCCTTATCTATAGGCACCTAACTTTTGCTGACCTACATTATAAATAAGAGTCAACATGTCCTCAAAATTTGGACAGGTACTTGGAGCAATGTCTCTGGAGCCCAATCACATCAGACACAAATCAAGTTCAGCACTACTACAGTGAGTGAGGGCATGCCATGCAGGCTTAGACATCCACATGCATTTATTTGTCTGATTCCACATGAAGTATCTTAGCACCTGCCTAAAAGTGCAAAAAAGTAAGATTCCATGATTTTTTTTCCACTGGTACCTCAAATGTCAGCTAAGTCTGTCCCCAAACTGCTTGCACACAGAACCATCTGAACTTTACACTGCAGAGCAGCTAGAAGCCAATTAATGCATAAGCACTGTCAGAAGTCATAAAGTAGATATACCTAATTCTCTTTTGGAAGCCAGTCAGTGACATTTTCAGAGTTCAGAGTTACATCCCATGCAAAATGTGGCTGGAGGAGAGGTTACATGTTTTTCATTTTGTGGTGAGGTAGATAGAAAACTCACATGAGATGCTGCATATGCAGCTTTATTATTTCCCTTTCTTTGAATGCTGCCCCCCCGCCCTTATGTTTTAACCACCAGAGTCTTTGTAGTTTTTCTTCCTTCTCCGTTTTTTTGGCCTGATGAATATTTAATGACCCTACATAAAACAGATCAGCTTCCTTCTTTTTTCAAGAAAGTGATGCTCTTGAGAGAGCATTCACTTAGGAGGTAGAAAATAAGCATTCAACCACCCCATAACAGGAGAGTGACTTAAAATAATCTGTAGCTCATGTATCCACTGAGCAGTCAGCGGGGCAACATCATCTGCTTCTGCATTTTGTCACAATAAGGTTGCTTTAAAGTCTTAACACAGAAAAGGGTTCAAAATTGTTATCCTCAGTGAATAATTTCTGAGAAAGAAGGTATTTAGGATACAACTTTTCTCATTGGTATTTCTTACAGGCTACAACACCTTTTCACTAATAAGCTCGCTGGTATGGATCTCGCTGGTATGCATCTAAATAAACCAAAAAGAAAAACCGCATCTGGGCTTACTGCATTTCGCAGTGGCTCTTTTTATGATTCATGCCCTCGCTGTCTCTGCGCTGTAGTTGTTGTGCATGAAAGCACCATGTAATGTCACTTCTCTGTTTTATAGGTGTAGTCTTGAAGTTGGTGAAATCTGAGAAGGAATTTTAATTGCAGAGCTTGAGTCTTAATTCTTATCTGTTACCAGAACTGACAAAACATAGATGGGGTGTGTGTGCAAGGGAGCTGGGAGAAATTACCTTAAAAACCCGTATGTCTTTTTGGATGTGTTTGTGAAGGTATCAAGGAAAAAAAAGTCTGATGCATAAAACGTGGAAAAAAATTCCCGATGCATAGGAAAAAAAGTGCAGTAAAAAGTTAGGAAAGCAGGTGAATAATAGAACAAGATTTTAATGCTCATTTAAAAAATATGAGCATGATTAGTGAGTTAAGATGATAACCATGATGTCTGTTTTTATATATGGGAGAAGGACTGTGCATGCACTATTCAAAATGAAGGTCTGACTATCTCTTTTTTTTTCCCTTTTTTTTTTTTTTTTAATTTTATTTGAGACTTTTTGTTTTATTTGGGATTTTGTTTTTGGTTTTGGGTTTTTTTTTTTTAATTTGGGATTAGGATAGAATTTCCTTTTGCTATTTTTACTACTATTGAACTTTGGACAAAATCAATACCTTGGATTGTATTTTATTTAGAAATTTTAAGGAGAAGATGAGAGTCCTTGAATACTGAGTACAATCAAATTTTAGAGAGTCAATATGTAGGCCTGGATTTGGTTTTAATAGATATAGATTAATCTCTAAAATGACAACACAGCAAATTTTAAGCAAATATTTTCCTCTGAAATGTAGAACTCATTTTTATGAGTTAATCAAGATATCTAGGCCATATTTAGGTGCATTTAATTTTAGCTTTGGTATTTCGCAAGTTCAGAATTTTATGAATATAAAGTCCTGCTTACCTCACAGGTTTTAGAAGTTATGAATAAACATAAAGATGATGGGGGGTGGCATAGTAAGGCAAATTTCTAAAAAAGAATCCTCACTAGCTGAAGAAGGGTCAGACTGCACTTCAGCCTGGACAACAATCAGATATGCTCTGCCTTTACCTCTTGAATTTTATCTTTACTTATTCTGAGTTCTTTCTTTGGTTTTTTTGGTTTTTTTTTTTTTTGCAGCTTTTGATATNTTTTGTTTTTTTTTTTTTTTTTTTTTTTTTTTTGGTTTTTTTGTTGGTTTTTTTTTTTTTTTTGGCCAGTGGTGTCAACTTAAGCATTGCTTTTTATCTTTTCTCCAGAGACAAGTGATTTTGATCATCAAAATAGAGGGAGAAATGCAAATCGGGGGGAAAAATCCCAGAGTAGGCTCAGAATAACTCTAATGAGTAAACGGTTTAAACTCCTATCTGGTACGAATTGTAGAGTTTCTACCTTAATCATTTCAACAGTGAGAAGTATAGGGGCCTTTTTGCATCATCCTTAACTAGAATTTTCTGTATCCTAGCTGTACCATACAAATATTGGAATACTTGTATTTATGCATTTAGGTATGGTCACAATTTATTTGCATGTTGTTCTTGTCTTTTTTTTTTTGCTTGCGTCTTGTTTAAAGCACATAATGCATTGCAATAAAATCAAGGCATTAAAGAAGCCTTCAAATAAGAAATAAAACTAAAATTAAAAAAGAATGCTGCACCCTTCCTACAGAGACAGTTCAGCATCATTGTCGGATTTTACTCCTTTTTTTCAAAGTTCAGGTATTTTATTAGAGGAAACATTATTTTTTCAACACATTTTTTTATAAAACTAACAGATTACTATTGAAATATTTGCAAAATATATATACATATATAGGTATGGCTATGTACAGCCTCAGTCACATCAGGATAAGGCTGTGCTGCAGGGCTGATGGTTCAGAACTCTCAAATAAGAGAAAGCCTTCTCAAAGAAGACGTAACTGTTGTAGTAAAGATTTGTCAGTCCATAGTGCAGTTACAGCAGAGGAAGGCAAACAAATGTTTCCTGCTTACCTGTTGCAGCTGGGAAATTAGGCAGATAAGGAAAGTTTGATCTTAGCTTTTTCCTCAGAGCTTTTTGATTACCAGTTATGCCCCTGAAGTTTTGGCTATTGATAAGGAGCAGAAGAACCTGATTAACAAATGACCATGGAGAAAGAAATTAAACTGCATACTGTATTACCATATATCCTTCAATTATTCCAATAATAAGTCCCAATTACTTACTTTAATAGATAATTATTTGATCTCACTGGCTTCAGCATCTTTTAAAGAGTTCTTTAAATGAAACATATGCCAAGTGATGTGCTGAGTAGTTATGTTCCTAAGGGTTTTGCTTACAGTCAGGTTTTCATTCACATTTTAGATGGATCCAAGGCTATGCATACCCAAGATATTTGGTCCATGGAATGTAATAGGATTGAAGAGTGGAAATCCTGACCTGGCCTGTTATTCCTCATTTACCCAGGGATAACTCTTCATGAAGAGAGAATAACTTCTACTGCCACTGTTTGATCAGTGTAAGCTTTTCACAACACTCACATGACAGGCAAGGGAGGAGGAAGGGTAAGCCACCCTGGGTGGCAGGGGGAACTCAGGACAGTGAGGAAGAAGCTGAGGGAAATCCCAGAAAAAAACACCTTGAAGTCCTTCCTGCAGGTGAGTTTCACTGCTGAGTTCTGCTAAAGGTGCTCAGAAGTCCTCTGACTAAATATCTGGACAAATAAGTTGTTTTGAACATATACAATTTCTGGACCAGAATGGGGATACACCATTGGTGAGGATTGTGTAGATGTGGAGTGAGACTATCTCGCAGGCTTTCTAAATGGTGATTTTCAACACTACCTTTTAAATACTCAAATAATAAGGCAGAAATTCTCAATTTTGGGTGTTTTCTTTGACATAGCCTAGAGTTAATGAGCCCCTATATTCTGATATTGTGCACACATCTGTCTCAGGTGATAACAGGCAGATGTATGCACAGGACCATGGCAGCCTTCCTTGGAGGCCACACTAAGTTTCACAGGTCACGCACACTTGTTTTTGCTCTTCACACATTTTTCTAGCAAATACTTAATCCCTGTCATAAAGTTTATCTGATAAAAAATAACAAATACAGTTTTCAGTGTTATAAATACCTTCATTTTTATCACCAGGAAGATAAACGTCTTTAAAATCTGATCTGTACTGTATGCTCATCCATATTGCACTCTGTCTCATCCAAACTAGACAAACGAAATGCCCTATTGAATTATTTCTCTAACATGGGGGAAACAATGGGGCCCCGGATTGTTTGAATTTTTTTTCCATAGGTACCTGAACTACATACAGGTAGCACTGTATTCCAATTTGCAAAACACCAATTATTGTACACTGAAAATCTGCTGGGATTAGCTAATATATTCCATTAAAAATTTCAGGTCTTTTCTTTCAAAGGAAATCTGACAGAATTTCAGTTTTAGTGTAAAGCAATGTCAGAGTTGTAGAACTACAACTTTATTCCCGCATGCAGAAATAGATAACTCAAGTTCTTAGATAGATTTATGTATCTGAGTAACTCAGAACCTCATTCTTCTCCTCAGTGTTTTTCTCCCCTAATCTCCCATCTCCATTTAGGGACTCCCCTAATCTCCCATCTCCATTTAGGGACTCCCTTCTGACAATGAGGGAGTACTGTAACATGAGAAATGTACCCTAACCAGAACTTGCAGGCCCATATTAATTTTGTTTGTTTATGTTGTTTACTATTTCATGTTTTGTTTCTCCAGTTCCACATGAGACCTATGATATTTGTACATTAGCAAATACACTTTTTTTTGTTACTTACCTATGGGTGGAAAAAAAAAAGAAATCCAATCTTCTGAAAAATCCCACCTTTTTTTTAGAAGGAACAGGAATCTTCCAATCCAGAGAATTTTGTCAGACTAGCTCTTTTAAAACCAAGAGGAATACTCCATACAGCAGTATATTCTGAAAATACAATTGAAAAAGTTATGAAAACCATATCTTTCACTAGGTTAATGAATTCCCATGATCTTTTATTTTTACAAATGTTCACATCAGTTCTGAATGTTTTTCCACTGTATTTGTAAATTAGTTCTACATTCCAGTAAATTCCTAGGTATTCCTACAGACCTTATGTCGCAGTTCTGTAAAGCAGTGTATCTGATCTTAGGCTTAATTTCAAGCATTGTAAAATACTTCTCTAAAATATATTTAAAGCACCTAGTTTTAATTTTAAACTACTGTTTGTGTAATGTGTCCATTTTTTATGTAGACTAGCAGACGACCCACAATGATAACATGCTCACTAAACATAAAACACTGAGGAAAATTCTGCTAGTAGAATTTAAGATAACAGGAAAACAATATAAGAATGTATGGCTCTTGCTGAAAGTTTTATCCTAGGGCATATTTTCCCACTTGTAATTTAGTACAATGGTGACATACAACATTCAGTGATGTTCTTTTTTGTTTGGCCAGAGGCCATAGGAAAGACTGATGACCTTTAAAGATGCTTTTTTCCCATACACTTGGGTTGGTTTTTTTTTAAGAAGACACTCACTGTGCCTTTCTTTTACATTTGTACCATAGAAAATGGCATGTCACACCTTGGTAACGTACAATATGTTTGCTTTCGCCACTGGCTCCTTTCATTAAGCAGATCTTTAACTTGTGAGCAGAAATTTCCTTTTCCTTTCTTGTCCATTTCTCAGCTGGGGAACCACACTGACATAGTATTTTCTTGTTTCACAAATCTATGCTTATGTTTTGAAGAACATATGATGTTGCCCTGGAGAATCTTCAGGACCTAATCTTATTGGAGAGCCAAAGATGTATGGAAAAGCTATTTGCCTTTCTTTTAATTTTTTTTTTTTTTTTTTTTTGGTGACATGCAAATAAAGTTTGACATGCAAGTAGTCTGTACAAGCAACTGCTTTTTCTTAGTTCACTGACCTGAAAGATTAAGGCCACCTAAAAAGAATTGTTTTGTAATCAAAGCTTGAAATAGCCAAACCAAAATGATTTTGCCTTTCTTACTATTATTTCAGAGAAGATTGTGGTAAAGTTGTTCAGCACAAATATAGAAATAGATTTGATTAAGCTGAACCTCTGTTTTTCAGTTATTTTTATACATCAGAAATTAAAACAGTGTTTAAGATTAGGTTCCCAAGGGGAAAAAAGCATTGAAAAGCCTTGTAAAGACTTCTTAACATATGAAATGTTTATAACAAAGGTTTTCACTGAAAATCAATTATTTTTTGAAGCATGGCTATTGTAGAGTTCTGTGTAGATTCCACTGGGCACTAAGAAATGGATCCAAGATGAGCTTGGGGACTGCTTGATACTCTTGTGCATATCAAGGTGATTTTAACAATAGTGTTCCCACCACGACAGTATGCAAGAGGAATGTAATTCCAGATCTTTCAAAATAGTTAAAATGTTCATAAATATTAAAATTTTAGGATTTTTGAGGGTTTTGCGTCGATATTTCCTAGTATTTTTATCCTCTCTCATATGAGAAGTATCAGCACAGGGTTTCTTTTCCTCTAGAACAGGTTTAACATTACATCCTTTATTCCATGCACCTTGAGTATTTCAATAGAATAAGCAGAATTAGGTCATGTTCAGGTCACTCACTATTTCATCTCTCCACCTCCAATCCCAGCTGGTTTAATCCATTCCTGTCCTTGCCATTAGGCTGTTGAGTTCTGATCACCCTGATGACATTGCCTGGGTGCACTGCACAGTCAAAGCTGAGGCTACTGATCTCCAACCATCCTCAAATTTACTACAGTGGCTTTCACTAATGCACAGTTTTATTTCTACCAGGAAAAACCTGACGAATCATCTTTCTATGCTTGAAAACCCCACTGAGCCTTTAAAAGCCAGGTGATAATACTGAGAGGCTGCATTAAAGTCTAATGGAAATTAGACCAACCTGAAGGAGGGATTTATTTTTGTGCCTAAGAATATAATTTATATTATATTCTTATAATAAAAAAACCCCATAGTTGTAGGTGAAAACAGCATTAACGTTTGCAATCCCAGATGGATTATATTACACTGTATTTAGATCATTTCTTGGAAAAATATAATCATAGAAAGCCAAAGATTTAAGACTTAGGTAAGATAAGGTGAGTGATTCTCTGGCCAAGGGAGTGGCAACTGGCCATTTACAGAGGGCCTTATTCAGCTGTCCACATCTGGTGTCAGTGCCAAAGGTGAGTATCTGGAGGTCGCTATTCATATCTGGTTCCAGGCACAAATGGAAGCTAAAGCTCAGGAGTGCTTGGGAGCTAGACTGCGAAGGGTCTCACAGTCAGGCAGCTCCCTAAAGTTGTTGCTGTTACTGTGCAAAGTAGGGCAATCTGGAGTGAGGACTCTGAGACACAAAAGTTAGCCTGAAAGACCCAGGAAAGGACAGGTATTTTGTAAGCAAAACATAACTGAAATAGCTCATGGATCATGGACCTTTATGACATATTATACATGTTAAGATTTGTGTTTTTAAAAACACCTTTTTTTAACAATATGGCAGAGCTGATGGTGGCTCTTCTGAGAGCATTGGTGAAGGTGACCAGAGAGCTCTGTAGCTGCCACTGTCCCCTAAACCATGAGCCTGTTCATGTCATGTGTGTGTGTTCCACATGACACTCCACCAGAGCCCAGATTTTCCTCTCTACTGCAATGTCTATGGAGTGAAGATTTAGGATCAGTATCACTATCAACAGGTAAAAAAAGAATCGAGCTCTCTGACAAAGAGCAGTTTTATATAAATGCATCTCCAGTACAAGGGCCATTTCTTCAGCTCTTTAGAGTTATCTTGAGTTATCTAAAGATTCTGGGCTTGTGTTTCAGCCTGCAGAAAGCACTAAGTGCTAGGCTAGGCAAGTGTGATACTTTTGCAGAAAAAAAAGCTAGAAAAAGGGAATTTTTTTTTTTTCTCTTGATGCTATACTGCAATTTGTTTAATCTCTGAAAATTATCTTTAAAGAGATTTTTGGCTAGAGTGTGGGAAACTAAAAAGAGATCAGGGTTAAATTTCAGCTGAATGTGATTAGAAATTGAGGTGATATTAAAACCTGAATAGTTTCAAAATTAGAAAAAAAAAGAAGCTGCATCAAGGAAAAGGGGAAAAAAAAAGAGAAGCAAAAAATCCATATCACATCAGTCTAAACTGAGGTGCATCAGAAGTATCAGTATGGGACTGCATGTATTTACTAGGTCTCAGTGTGCTGTTCCAATGTCTTTGTATTTGCTGCTCTGTGTAATCATCGCTCCCTGTTGGATTCCATGTAAATTCCAAGTGCAAGCAATACTTATGTCTTCTGGAAGCATTTCGCGCTACAAAACTACTGCACAAGGTGATACAATATTCCCATTGCTCAGTGGTCCTTTTTTTCATGGAGCCTTATCTTTCAGCCCTTAGGGAGTGAAGCTGCATCTGCTGTGGAGCTGTTTCTGTAATAGCTCTCTGAGAGCCTATTCCAGGTAGTCTCTAATTAGACACACCCAGATGGTGGGCACCGAGCAGATGTCCTGCCAGCTTGGGGTGGATATGGAAGAAAGTTTTCTCTTGGCTCCCTGTAGTTTGTCTTTCTAATGTTTTCTTTTCCTCCATTTTTCTTCACAGTGAGCATTTGAAGTGTTTGCTCACCGTTTCTAACATATGAAGCAAATTCAAGCACTGTAATCTAAGGTACTAAACATTCACAGTGTTTGGTGTAATCTGAAGCCTAGACATATTGAACTCACGTTACCCAAATGCTGTCGCAAATAAAACTGCTCACTTGTGCTTCGATACACAATCTTTATCAGCAATTAAGATTTTATTCTTGGAAACTAATTAACAATTATGTTCATACTGCCAGAGACATTAGTAAGCACACTCAATCATCTCTGTGTAGCCAGCCTTGCAGATGAAATGAATGCAGCTAGTTGGAACAGAGTCTGATGGTTTTAGTCACGTGTGTAAACATAAGAAGCAGATCTTCAAAGTACAAAACACTTATTTTCTGACAGCTTCTTTTCACAGTAGAACTATACTTTAAATGTTTCGGCGCATCTGACATTGAAGATGTTTTGAGGCAGAATATTTACTTACCCAGCAATTTGACCATGATGTTCGCAGTGCAGTGTTTCATGCTCCATTTGCCATAAATGTTGACGTCTTTTTCACAGCATTTGAGGCAATGGCAATTTTAATTAAAAAGTTCCCATATTTTTCCTCCACCTTTCTAAATGTGGTCACATGCAGAATAACAAAAAAAAACCCCAAAACAAAACAAAAAAAAACCCCACAAAACCAAAGCTCAAGTGGATTTGCAATAAAGTGTCCTGTAAAAGATTTAACAGTCAGTCCTCAGATATCTTTCTATTGTATTGTCATTTTTTTTTTAATACAATGATTTAATTTATTTAAAATCAGTGATCACAAAATGGCCGTGCACCAGACCATACTTTATGATGTAAAGATTTGGAAAATATATAACTTGGGAACTTTTGCTGGTTTTGGCTGAGGTAGAGTTAATTTTTTTTCTCAATGGCTGCTGTGGGGCTGTGTTTTGGATTTGTGCTGAACACAGGGTTGAAAATATAGAGGTTTTTTTTTTTTAATAATTGCTGAGCAGGGCACAGAGCCAAGGCCTTTTCTGCTTTACGGACTGCCAAGCTGGTGAAGAAGCTGGGGGTGTTTGGGAGGTTCAGAGGAGACACAGCCAGGACAGATGACCCAAACTGACCAAAGGCATATTCCAGACCATGTGACATGCTGCTCAATATATAAATTGCAGGGAAGAAGGTGGGAAGCGGGTGACATTGGGAGTGATGGTGTTTGTCTTCCCAAGTCATGGTTCTGCATCATGTGGCCCTGCTCTCCTGGAGATGGCTGAACACCTGCCTGAATACGGGGAGCAGTGAATTAATTCCTTGTTTTACTTTGCTTGCGTACATAGCTTTTACTTTCCCTATTAAACTGTCTTTATCTCAACCCTCATGTTTTCTACCTTTTGTCCTTCTGATTCTTTCCCAAGTTGTACTCGTGGGGGAGTGAGGGAGCAGCTGTGTAGGGCTTGGTGGCTGGCTGGGGTTAAACCACAAGAGTCCTTTTAAAACAAAACCAAAAAATTTCGTTGTAATATCAGCCCTATGTTCAGCACAAATCCAGAACACAGCCACTGTGAAGAAAATTAAATCTACCTCAGCCAAAACCAGCACAGAACTGAAGATAAATTTGAAACTTGGAAAGCTGTCTTTGTGAATCAGAATGCTTTTCTTGAGGAGGTTTTGAACACAGCTTTACAAATGTCCCTGTCAAGAAACACAACTAAAACATGTTTAAGTCAATATTTTGGGATATTTGCATGATATTAGATTTTCACAATCCATTTTCTTGCACACTACTTTCTGTTTTGGCATTTCTTGGAAGCAATTTTTTCAGACTCTGTTACCTTTAAATATCTTGTTATCGTTGAATGTCTTTGAAAGAATTACACTGGTTTTTAATTGATGAATACATAGGTTTTCCACTAATGACTTCTTAATCATGCTACAGCGAGCTGAAAGGCAAGAAAAGAACAGAGGTCTGTGGCAGAGAAATGCTTTTT